>JAOXYD010228926.1:0-18160 GCA_028565735.1 Pinacopodium congolense
CTTCAAACTCCAAGCTTTCCATAATGGATTCTTCTTGAAACATACCTAACTTTAAGATTAACATCATAAACTTAAACCATTAGTGATTAAGCATTTTTTGTTATCATCAAAAGCAGGATTGGAACCTCTCTTGGTTCAATAGAACATTTTTGGTCGATTGGGGACACCTAGAGCAGTTATAAGTGAGAGGGGAACACACTGCTATAATAAGCAATTTGAGTCTCTCTTATCAAAGTATGGTGTTACCCATAAAATAGCTACAGCTTATCTTCCTAAAACTAGTGAACAAGTTGAGATATCCAATCGAGAGATTAAGCAAATTTTGGAAAAGATCATTAGCCCTTCAAGAAAAGAATGGTCACTTAAGTTGAATGATTCACTGTAGGCATATCAAACTGCATACAAGACACCCATTAGAATGTCTCTATAAAAGTTGGTATATGGAAAAGCTTTCCACCTACTTGTTGAATTAGAGCATTGCACCCATTAGGCCATTCATTTCCTGAATTTTGACTCAAAGAAAGTTGAAGAAGAAAGATTGTTGCAATTGAATGAGTTGGATAAATTTCATCTAGAAGCCTATGATAACTCTAAATTGCATAAGGAATGAGTCAAGAGATGGCACGATAACAACATTATTCAATGAGAAATTAAGGTGGGTGATAAAGTTTAGTGTATAATTCGAGATTGAAGTTATTTCCGGGAAAGTTAATGTCAAGATGGTTAGGCGCTTATGATGTGACCAAGTTTTATCAATTTGGAAGAAGTAAAGTCACTAATGGTCAATTCTCTTTCAAGGTTAATGGACAAAGAGTAAATTTATATGTACTTTGTTTAGTTGAGGAATCTTCTGAAACTCTTTCACTATTTAATCCTTATTTAACTAGGAATTCTCATAGTTAGATAGGTAATTATGTGTGATTTTATTTTATATTGTGTTTTAGGACTTTTAAATAATGTGTTTAAGCTTTTTTAACTTAGTTTGAATTAAGTTAAGTGTGTTTTCCTTAGAATGTCCATAGTTTGGTGTGATTTTCTTTGATTTTGGAGTGTTTTTTATCACAATTATGAAGCAATATGATGAATAATCCAATCCATGTTGATAGGATTTGAATTTAGGAGGTTTTAGTTGAGAATTTAGATGAAAAATGGTTCATTTAGGCATTAGGTAGACCATCAATAGTGGTCTCTGAGACCACTGTTAAAGGATGAGAGACCACCTTCGAAGGCTATTTCTAGAACATCAACAATAGGCTATTTATCATACAACGGTGTCGTTATATGATGAACAAGGCATTGTTAAAGGCTAAGACAAAGATAAATACGATACAGTTTCACTATTGATCTTCTTTTTCCTTCTTCCCTTTCTCCTAACCCCTTTTTTTACCCCTTTTCCTTCAAATCTTGCTAACTTCCTCATTTCTTGACCAAATATTCTTTCTTGGTATCAATTTATCACATTTTCTATCCTCTATAAGAATCTACCATCAAATCGTTTAGAAAATCAACAGATTTATCTGAAAATCCTCTGAAGTGTTTGAATCTATTTTCATCCTCAAGGTCTATTTTTTCAATTTTCTCTTGATATAAATCTCCATTTGACTGAGTTTTCGTATCATTATATTTAGAATTTCATGAGCTTTCAATTGATACCAATTTTATTCAATGTTATTGTCATCAGAAAATAAATAATATTCCCTCTAAAGGGAATATTCTGATGACCTTCAATAGAAAACTTTTGTAATTTATCCTAATATGTTTTTACTCTTTTGTGTATGTTTATTAAATAGTTTCTAGTCAAATGGCTCCCATGAGGAAGAGCTTAGCGTACAATCCTATCCGATTCACCAGTCAGGCGAATTTTGACTGGTATGAGGTAAACTACGACAACGAGTTCATCGCTAAACAACTTATCCATCCAGACTTGGAGTCTTATTTTAAAATATCTAGCGCCTATTGGACTCTAAGATGGGCGTCGATCCTCACTTTTGTGGAACCCTTTTACCCAGCTTTGGTTCATGAGTTCTTTGCGAATATTGAGAAGAAGAACGAAGTTGGCACAATCGAGATTCATTCGATAGTTAAAGGTATTCCAATTCATATCACTCATGTCTCTATTTCTGCTATGTTAGGAGTACTCGATGAGGGAGATATTTTTGTTAAATAAAAGGACCCTTTCCGTGGTGATACAGTTTCCACGAATCCATTTTTTTATTGTTATTGTTAGGAATGCTTTAAGATTGAATACAAATGCCCGAGGTTATATCATTGCTGCTTTAAGGGCTCAAGAGCATATTGTAATTGCTTTTATTAGTCATAATGTTGCACTGCAAGCCAATGAATTGAATGAACTGTGATTTTTGGATATTTATCCTTTGCATAAGATGCTGCATGGTTTGGGTGCTATCTCTATATTGTCTTTATTTGGCTTTATTATTTTGTCTATGCAGGGTGTAGTTAAGATCAAAAAGCCCAGCAAGAATTTCTACCTTCCTTCTTTATTGATGAGGATATTTAGGGATGCAGGAGTTCTATTTGATTATGTTGAATCTAATGATCGTACTCGTTAGAATATGTTCAATGCTTGCCTACTTAAGTAGTGGTGGTTTACATATCAAAAAGGTCAGTGGCACCGAGTTCAGGAGGGTGAGGTACCTAAGGGTCCACCTGTTAATGATTCACAGGTAGAGGCCCCTGAGGATGTGGGTGAAGCTTCATCTGAGGCTACTCCGAGCATTCATCCACCTCGTCAACATTCACCTACTGCTACTTTAGTACTACCACCACCAGCTACTGCTGACGATTCTCTGGTTTCTATTCTCTAGTACATAATTAATATAGAGACTCATATGACATCTAAGCTTTTGGAGTTTTGCTTAGCTTTATTTTTCTAGATATCTCGTCACTTAGATAGTCTTTAGCATCAAGTTGATGAATTTACGACATGAGTTTGAAGCCTTGAGGATTATCAACATGCACAGGATGGTGATGACCCTTCCTTTTAGTTACTTTGATTATTCATATAGTTTTTTTTATGATATTTGGTTTGATTGTTTTATTTTAGTTTCACTTTCGAAATATAGGTTTACATTTTGTAATGTAAATGTTTATGTTTTAAATTACTTCAAGGATGTAAAAGTGTCGAAAAGATGATGCATTAAACTCAGTATATTTTCCTTTTACATGTGGACTTGATTTTTGGAGTTCAGGTTGAAGATTGAAAAAGAATGAAATGATTTAAATTCATTTCCAATGTTATGTGATTAATTAATTTTATAACATTTCCATGCATCATTATTTTTAAATGATGAATAAAGCATTTTCAATAATTGTGTTATTAACTTTGAATTGATTTCCCCATTTTTATATCCTATTATGAAATTCATGATGAATTAATTTGCTCGAGAACAAGCAAATGCTTAAGTTTAAGTGAATTTTTAAAGGTCAAATTGATTGCATTTTGATTGATAATTTGTTGAATTATGACCCCTAATTTAGTGCTTAAATGTTCAATTTATGTATTATTATATTTAATTTACAGGATGGAAATTGGAGAAACAATTTTGGCTTAGGCATGCTCTCCATCAATGATTTTGTCTTCTAGCACATATGGGAGGATGCTGAAGCTATAAAAACAAACAAACAACCTAGATTTACATATCAATGAAGTAGAATTTAGATATGAAAAAAGAGGGAGACACTCTTCCTTCTCTCTTCTTTGTTCTTAGTAACATATAGGCTTTAAAATTTTTGTTTATTTATTATATGTTTTTTTTCTAAAATTTTCGATATTAAAGCTTGTTGTTACTACTCATATCTTAGTCTATAAATCATCGAAAGGGGTTTCTTAACTCAGATTATCACTTGTTTTGCTCTATTTTTCGAATTAATCATTGCTCATATTCTTATGCCCATATATATAAATGTCCTTTGATTTTTCTACAAGATCTTGAAAAAATAGAGTTTTTAGAGTCTAGAATCAATTTGGTAGTTCAAGATACATCCAAAAGTCTTTTTTTTTAATATTTTAGTAACTTCTAAACTTATTTTATAGGTCATATTTTTGGATCTATCAAGGCATGTTGCGTAAAGTGTATATCTTGTATGTTTTGATCAAAATGTGTGGCTAAATCATTTTTATTGCTGAGGATGGGTGTTTGTATGATTTAATAGATCTTAAAGACATGTTATAGGGTCTGATTTTTGTTTATTGAAGGTTTAAAAGATCTAATTTTAGTTTGGCCATCAAGGATTAGAGTTTAAGACAAGTTAAGCTTGATAAATTATCTTGATTTGTTAAAAAAAGAAATAAGTAACACAAAATTAATCTTTGAACAATCAAAAAAGGATTTTTTTTGTGAGATTAGAGATCTAAGATGAAAATTCCAAAACTCACCTTCTTGAAATTAAAGTCCATTTACTTGATTTGAAACATAATCAAACTTTAAACAAACTTTAATAGATAAAATACAAAGTCTTAACCATAGCTTTGTTTTGATTCTGTCAAGGAACTCTAACCAGCCCTTAAATGTGTTTAAAGCTCAATTAAATCATAAAATCACCTAATCCTTAGCTAATTTTCATATTTGTAATTTTTCAGAAATTTTCATAAATAATTAAAAATCAATTTTAAAGTGTTTAACCCAAGTTAGGGCTAGTTTAGTAATTTTAAGGTTTTAATCAAATTGTTTGGATTTTCCTAAATAATTGTAATCTAATCATCGTAGTAATTAAGTTTTTTCCTTATGGGTTCGACATCTAGGGTCTTAAAGTTACTCCATACTTTATTACTTTTGCGATAGATGCATTTGGCTAAATTTCGTTGGTTTTCAAAGTAAAGTTGTTTCAAAATCGTTAAAAGTTTCTAAGTCACCTAACCAGCGCTACACTATACATGTGAGAAGCATAAGTATGTATCATACCATTTTTTCTATCTATGTGTCATTCCATTTTGTCTATCACAAGGATTCACTAAATGAGATTGTGCATAAAAATTGGGCCTATTTCTTCCTTTATGTATTTCCACGCTAGGTCTTTATTTACTTCCATACATAAGTATGTGATGTGTTTTTCCACTTTAAGGGTCTGTTGATACAATATTTTCATAAAATGGCTTCAGTATATGTTTATCTTTTAGATTCTTTCTGAAGGTAGCCTTACTTAATAGGGCCTTTTTTTTGGTAAATCCTAAATCATTTCTATCATTTGAAGGGTTTTGAGTACTTGACATGTATTCTAACTTTTCATTTCCTCTAGTGAATTAAGATAACTATTTTTTAAGACTTTCTACTTCCTTTTTCAAAGAGGCATTGCCATCTTTTAATTTTTTTCATATCACAATTTACTTCATTCTTTGATTCTGCATTGCTATGTAATTCACTTTTTTATTTTTCATTCTCTAATTTACATGCATTTCCAATTTTCAATGTTTCTTTGTACATAAAGGATAATTTTTTCATTTTTAGAATTATACCTTCTAAGCATTTAACTAACCCATCATAAGTTAACTTATTAATATAATCATCCTTATCATCATTATTAGAATTTGAAAAAGAAGGTACCTTATAGTCATTATTACTAAAATTTAAGTGAGAGGGTACCTCATAATTTAAGAAGCATAAATGGGCTACTTCTTTCTTTGTATGCTTAGTTTCATCTTCTTTAACTTGGTTAGTGTCTCTATAAGTAATCTCTAATGTCAGATCTCATGAGCAGATTGACAACTCAAAACTCTATTTAATTCGTCCTTACTTAAAGTACAAAATAAAATATGTATAACTTCACTAGTAAGAGAACTAAGTCTTTCATCCCATTTATCCCACTCACTTACATCCTTTATTACTATTGTCTCTACATTATTTACAACTATTTTTTCATTGGAATGTGAGGGTAATGCTTTAGAATTATTCAAAAATTAACTTCTATAGATAAAAGGAAGTGTTTCAACTTAATTTTTCAATATCCATAATTTTCACCATTAAAATAAGGAGGTCTAACTATTTTTTTCACTATCAAAGAGTGCCTTGATAACCTTTAACTTACTAGAAATATGTCCTATATAAGTTATAAATTTGATACTCCTTATTGGCCTCTATATGACACCAAGGGTGTGAATTAGGTGATTTAAGATTATCCTAGCTTTTTTGACCTAATTAAAAATTACTCTCTTAATGAAATGAAAAATTATAAAACAAATATATTAAAAATATAATAATATATATTGAAATAAATAAACTTGAAAAAATAAAGAGTAAAGGAAAGAGAGGTGAAAGCTGATTTTTATAGTGATTTAATGTATAAACTATACCTACGTCCACTCTTTAACATCTTATTGAAAAATTCACAAACACTTCCTTCTTTATAGGTGAAGATCAACCCTTATACCACCACTTTTCTTTTTATGGGATAAGAGTAACCCTTCTATAATTACTCTATTTTTTCACGAGACAAGAGTAATGCTTCTACAATCTCAATTCTAAAAACTCATAACCCTAAAATACATTTTAAAAAATTCTCCCTTGATTAACTCGAAGTGTTTAGAGGGACTCAATCACAAACTAAATGATAAATATAACAAACTTCATACAAAACATATCATAACTAACCAAAAGAGCACTTGAATGATTCTATAACTCAATTTCCTGCTTTGCAATGCTACTTAATTCAATTTTACTCAAACCAATATATGAGCAACTTATAAACAAATTTTGTAAGCCCTATGCCACCCAGGAGGGCTGAATTACGGGTTTAAAAATTTCTTGAAAAATTAAAACATTTTAAACACCTTAGGCTAATTTTAACAATATGAATTTTTCTAACCAAAAATCAACCTATGTGAAATGATATGCTTATGACAATATTAAACAAATTTAAGCAGTGATAAAAAAACAAGGAAAAAACATAAAAGAAATAGGGAAGAGAAAGAACTCCAACATTTATAGAGGTTCGCCTACCCCAAAGATAGAATATTTCCTCTCTCCAACTACTTATTGGAAATTCACTAACAACAATCTTGGTTAAAGTCCAAGAGGAGCCTTGACAACAATCTTGATTCAAGGCCAAGAGGAACCTTGAAAATAATCTTGATTCAAGGCTAAGAGGAACATTTACAGCAATCTTGATTCAAGGCCAAGAGGAACCTATACCAATCTTGTTCTAGGTCAAGAGTAACTCATCAATCTTACTTTTCACAAAGAGGGTAAAGAGTAAACCTTAACAAGAATATTTTTATGGCAAAAAGGAGCCTTTCCAATAAAACCAAAGTTTATAATTTCTGACCTATAAAGACAACCCCTAATCTAAGCTCTCTCGAGATTTAAACCAAGCTTATATAGCTTATGACAACCTTAATCAAAACCAACACAAGATAAGGACTCAAATGCAATAAAAGCAATATGGAATCGCAATGCATAATTAAGGCCTAATCCAATCCAATTCACATTCAAGCATTAACTCATTTCAAACCTTCTTTATCCTAGGTGAAGAGAAACCTGAAAACTATATTTTAAATGGACAAGAGCAATCAATAACACAACAACAATTAGCACAATCAAATCCCCTAATTTTGTAACCAAAGCATACCTTTTATGGTGTTTCGCCCAAGCTTACGCAATAAATTCAAATATGAAAATTCTAGAGGCATCCACAAGTTATAACAAGCCACCTAACACATTCAAAAATTATAAACTATCAAATTTATCTAACAAAAACACAATTTAAGCACCATACAACTAGATTTAATCAATATGCACATAAGCTATCAAAAAAAGGACTCAATATGTTTCAGCCTATATATATATACAAATTTAATCATTCAAATGATGTAAAATAATTGCTATAAACCTACTAAAACCTTAATCAATATGTTAACAATAAATTTTAGTAGCAAAAAAATTTACAACATATCAAAATCAAGAACAATTTGAGGACTATCAAACCTGTACAGTTTGGAGCACCCAACAAAAGTTAGACTCAAACAAGTAATATAAAGGCTGAAAAATCAATACAAAAATATTAGCAACCTCATATAACCTTGACTAAACTGGAAACAACAAATTTTCAACTTAAATACCAAATAGAAATTGAAGAAGAAGCTACAGTGAAAACATGTCAGTTTTAGGTAGCCTATGCTCTTTGAGCTTAAACACATGATTTGAGTGCTTAAATTTTGAATTAAAATATTCTATACACTCTTGATACCTTAAAAAAAATGTGTGTAATAATTTTGAAACAAGAAATACCGATTTTTATGACACTTACATCTTAAGCCCTTTTCCTAAACTCTTTCTAAACTTGATATTCATTTTCTTGATCTTCAAGATTCACTTGGTCTTCAAGCTTGATCATCACTTGATATTTATCATTTGTTCCTTGATATCTAAGCTCTTGATCATCTAATGCCTGAGCTCTTCAACCTTTGGATTCACAAATATGATCTTGCACTTTAACCATTTACCTATCTTATAAGCATTTCAAAAACTCAAACATTAGTAGAAATAATGTTGTGTCATCATCAAAACACATTATTAGAACCACCTTAGTTCAACAATTTCCCCCTTTTTTGTGATGACAAAACATGTGATATTAAGAGCATATAAAACAATCATCATGTATTGTGAAATGATATGCCTCTCTCCCTCTATGCTTAAAACTCTCATTCAATCTTAATATCACACTAATCTTTCCCCCATTCTTACATCATCAAAAAGGATGATCAATAATAACTGATTCTTAAAAACTTAAAACCAATTATAAGTATCTCTTTAAAATTGCTCCCCCCTTAGGTCATGCATTCATAATTGTGTTCTAGTTTGTGTTTTTCTAAGTGTTTTGCATGTGTTTCTTGCATAATAGGTTTTTTTATTGTATTTTAATATTTTTTTGTATGTTTTTGTTTAGTATAATTTTAATTATTGTTTTGTTTGTGTTCAGTAATAATTTGGAGTAAGTTTTGTTTATTTAAGTGTTTTTATTTTTATTTTATATTTTTTAATTATTTAATTATTAAGGTTGGGTTAGAATTAAATTTTATTGGTGTATTTATTTATTATGTAGGTAAATTAAATTTAAAAATTAAAGTTGAAAGAAAAAAAGAAAACAAACAGTAGAAAAGGAGAAGTCAGCAGCCCTTTCTCCTCCAAGCTAGTAGCCCACGCCATAAAATAGCCCAGCTACTGCTCCAGGTAGTTCCCCAAGCCCGAGCTTGAGCCTGCTTCGCCTCAGCTCACGAGCCTCTAGCCTAGCTGCCCCAGCCCGCTGGACTACGCCCTAATCCTGCGCTCCAACCTGCTGGACTACGCCCCAAGCCCGCGCTGGAGCCCTTTATCCACCTCTTGCGCAAGCCCAACAAGCAATCCGCCAACCTGCGTCCCAGCCCGAGTTGTGCCCCCAGCCAACTCCAAGCACTCCAGGCCAGACCCAGCTCCAGTAGCCCAACTCCAGTCCACCAGCACCACTCCAGGCCAAGCTGCAGTCTAGCAACCACACTCTCTCCATTCCAAGAAGAAAAATAGCAGACCTAGATAAAAATAAAGAGTGCAGCAGACAGAATAGAAAAAGAGAGGAGGCGTAGAACAGATGAGATGGACAACAAAGAAGACCAGAAGGGAGGTGGCAAAATAAAGAGGAGCAGCATCAAAAAGGAGGTTCAGGTGAAGGAAAAGAAGAGCTCCACACAAGCTCCAAACACCACATACAAGTACAAAAACTTCAAAAGTTCATCAAGTTCTATTTTATTTTGTTTTCATATTTATTTAAATTTTATTTTGCCTTTATTTTTATTAGGTTTTACATTTTCAATAATATACACTTGTTTGAACTTATTTTTATTATTATGTATGGCTAAAATATTTTTAGGATTTATTGTTTGAATTATTTGGTTCCCTTTGGTTATTAATTTAATTTTAGAAATATTTGTGTTGTTTATTATGCGTAAACCCTATAACAAATTGAGAAAGTGAGTTGGGTAATTTGTGTTAGATTTACAACTAGAGTTGGCATTTAATAGACCTATAGACAACAAGTTATTAATTTATTAGGAAGAGATTTAAATAAATTGATAGACTGCTTATAGGATATCTTCATATCTAGTTAAATGTTTAGGAAAGGCTTTACATGTCGAGAGATCCCAAATTTAATCCTAGATTTATTTAGCTAGTGACATTTAGTTACACCTTGAGAGAGGGTAGCTAAAATATTAGGAAATTTTGGGCCAAATATAAATTAGATTAATTAACCAAAGGGGAACAAATAAGGATAATGACAAATCCTATTCTTAAATCTTGTTTTTCTTCGAATCTTTATTTGCGATGTTGCGATTGGATGTGTTGCTCGTTCTTGTTTCCAAATTTGTCTACATCTCATTTATTTATTTCTTTTATTTTATTTTTTTAAATCGATTTCTTGAACAAAGTGCAAACCAAATTAATAGGGTGTCTAGATACAATCCTCATGGGATCGATATCCGTTCTTTACTATAAGTAGGACCTGTATATTTGCAGTTTTGAGTGTAAAACTAAGTGTTGGTTTTACAACTAATCAATCAGCATGCATCTTTAAAAAGAAATATCAATTTGTATTAAATGCTCCCCCTAAATGCATGCACTTTGCATTATGGAACAATTAAGCATGAAACGAGATGAAATGCATAAATAAAACATTACAAAACACAGTTTTCCATAAAAAAACATTTATTATGCACCATTGTTCACCAAAAGTACATATTATACAATTTCACATCAAAACACATGTTGATGCATTATTAGGCTTCAAAAATGCATTTTTGAATGAAAAACACACATTATACATATATCCTATAAGAAAAACATGTTTGTGCATATTTAGCATTGAAATTAAACAATATGTATTAATATCATGTAAACTTTTCTTAAATCATGCAAAACCAATAGAACTAAGTCAAAAAGATGTTCTCCCAAAACATTTGAAAACATTATACAAAACCAAGCTTATGTAAACAGGATATACTATCCCTAAATATATGCATTTGAAAGTATTTAATCATATAAGGGGAAAGTACTTATCTTAAAGGGTTTTTAAAGATAAATATGCACAATAATAACTGAAAAAGAATAATTAATAACAAATGATACCAATTGTAAATTATGATAATCATTTGTAAAACATGATACCAATTGTAAAATAATGTAGTAAAGATGATACCAATTTTAAAAACCAAAATTAATAACAATTGTGAGAGTATGATGCCAATTGATACCAAATATAAGAAAAGATACCAATTGAGAATTTAAAGATATGGTATCTATTGAAAATTTTAAAAATATGATACCAATTTTCACATAAAAAAATGATATTAATTTCAATAAACATTTTCAAACATGTTTAATGCATATTTTCAAAACATGTCAGATGCTAAAATCAATGTAGAGCATCTACTTTAAAATTCATGCAACAAGTATAATGTAATGTTCTAATTTTAACAATTATGCAAAGAATTTTAATCCTAAACATGCAATGGCTTTAATATTAATATGCAATCATTTCAAAGATTATGTAATGAATTTTAATCCTAATATGCAATAGTTCTAACATTAACATTTAATGGTTATAATATTAATATGCAATGGCTCCCCCTAAACAAATGAATCCATTGTTCAATTCAAAATAAAAAACTAAGATAAACTTTTTCAAATTAAGCATAAACATCCAAAGATCATTTCAAACTATATATTATCAAATAAGGACATAGGAATACCTCCTTTTGCATCACCATTTGATTCCAAATTCTTTAACTCCTAACTTGGTTCAACAATATTGCTTCTTGATAAGCTTATGTGAACGCTTCTTATTAATGTTTCCACATTCCACTTCAAAATAGAGATACCACTTCCTTAGTTCTTAACTTGACAATAATTTAGCACCAATTGTATGCTGATCTACAAAATAAGAAACTAATGGTTTCTAGATACCCACATTAAATTGGGTCCTTGGAGGTTAGCCTTAATACCTTTCTTAACCCAAAACTTTAAAGGTTTCTTAAACATTCTTTGATTAATAAATCAAAAATTTTCTAAATGTCCAGCCTTATCAAAAAAATTACACACTTATGTTAATTTATGCATATGATCATGAAAAATATGATCTTGATGCCTAAATGCATTTCTCATATCAAAATTAACTCTCCTAGGATAATAGTTATACATATGAGAGTTATGACAATGCATCATACCATTATGCTTATGAACATTACCACTTTGCCTAACATGAGATTTAAATGCATTTCTAGGTCTTATATCTCTAAATGTTCTTCCTTGATGAAAGTTATTCCTAGAATATGAATGAAACATGTTTGACGGTTTAAAATGAGTATAAGACATATTTTTAGATGTATGAGAATGCATATGAGGTGCATGCGAGATGGTTGGCCTATTTTGCCTAAATGGTCTAAAATGAGACCTAACATTATACACTTTCTTTTCTTGATGATATGACCTCCTAGGATGTGATTTATGCATGCCTATATCCTTAAGATTATGCTTGTGGTGATTATGTGAATGTAGAGACATAAGGTAACTATCATAAGGCCTAAATATATGCATGTCCCTTTGTTGAAAATCTCTCTTAGGATTATGATTATGCATATGCCCATCTGAAACATGAGAGTATTTAGGACCTTTTTGCCTACCATGGGTCTAAAATGCATCATTATGAAATGATTGTGAATTCCTAAAGAAATTATGCCTATTTTTGGTTACATGCACATTCTAGTTGTCCTTTGAACTAGATACGTATAGGAATGCATGATTGTTCTTCCTATTATGCAATTTTTATGAAGATGCAACATTCTTAAATGATGGACTAGCATGAGCTTTTGATGATGATCCTCCATTATCACATGAGGGTTTAGGAAAAAATTTACAATGTAACCTTTTTCACTTTACAAAAATGGTTTTAGCATCCTTAGAAGCATTTTCATCAGCAAAGCCTAAAACATGCTTATCATTAGAACTCTTTTTGACCTCCTAACATGTAATATAACTTCTCTTTTCCATTTATATATGTAAACAATGCTTTTTTAAGGGCTTTTACTTCCTTCTTTAAGGATTCTTTTTCATGCAATAATTTATGCTCATTATTATGCCAGCCAACATCCACACTCTTCGAATCTAGCATGACATTCTTCTCATTCTTCAATCTATCAATTTCTAATGTACATGCATTCTTAGATTCTAACATGCCATGCATTTCAACTTTCATCTTTTCATTCTCATGCAAACATTCATCTAAGTCTTTTCTCAAACCATTATTCACATTCATTAATCTATCATTCTTAATCATAAAATCATTAGAAACAACATTCACACTCTTAGGTTCTAAAAAAGAAAATAATTCTTCAATTTCTCATTCTTTACTCTAAAATCATTCAACAACTTCTTGCATTCCTTATACTCGGAAGAAAGCTTCTTCCTTTTCACTTTAAGAGCTTGTGCAACCTTGGCCAATTCATCAAATGAGATTTCATCATAATCAACATTATTTTCATGATCATTTGAGTTAGAGAGTACCTCATTGCTTTCCTTTTGAACATTTTATGAAGATGGAGCTTCTTCCACAAAAACCGTAAAAACCACAAAGCATGAATTTGAAACCTTTTCCTCATCTTTAGCTTTCTCCATTTCCTTCCCTTATTCTTCTTCAATGCCTTCTATATATATTTCCTCTAACCTATACCAAACGTTAAAAGCAGATTTTCACAAGGATAATTTATCAAAAACAAACCTAGCTAATGCATCATATAGAATATGCATAGCCTTTTCATTCAAAGGAACAACTTTTTTATCATTTTAAAATGCATTAGAGCCATTTTAAATAATTTCCATTAATGTAAATATTGGGCTATAATAAAAAATTTGATTCTAAATTTCCATAAGAAGAAGTCATTACCACAAAAAATTGGTGGCCTATAAATGTCCAAACCCACTTAAAAAAAATAAGGTGCCATTTTTAATCTTTACTCACAATTTCGTTAGAAATTATGCAAATGTGAGACCAAGGCTCTAATACCAATTGTAAGCCTCATGTCACCCAAAAGGGGGGTGAATTGGGTGTTTAACTTGAAAAATTAAAACGCTTTAAACACCTTAGGCTAGTTTTAAAAATATGAATTTTTCTTACCAAAACTCAACCTATGTGAAATAATAGGCATATGACAATATTAAACAAATTCAAGCAATGATAAAACAAACACAAGGAAAAAATATAAAAAAGATAGGGAAGAGAAAGAATACCAAGATTTATAGAGGTTCTCTTACCCCAAAGATAGACTACGTCCTCTCTCCAACTACTTGTTGGAAATTCACTAACAACAATCTTGGTTAAAGACTAAGATGAAGCTTTACAACAATTTTGATTTAAAGCCAAAAGGAACTTTTACAACAATCTTGATTTAAGGTCAAGAGGAACCTTTACAACAATCTTAATTCAAGGTTGATAAGTGTGTTTCATACTATGTTTCTAGGTCGTTTTTAGGTGTTTTAAGTATTGTTTGTGTGTTAAACTTAGTTAGTATGAACTTTTGCATTCCTTTTCATTGTCTTTTATGTGTTTAATTGTTTTTGGTATTATTGAGTATTTGAGGGAAAAATATGAACTTATTTGAAGGATGGGTTGATGCAATTTGACGTTTGAAATTGTAGGTAACGAATGAGACCCGAAATCAGTATCAGTTTTCATACTACAACTTTGTTGATGCATACTTCACCAAAATTGAAGCATCTATGGGCTGAGTTGACATGTTTAGCTCTGATTCCTTAATGTGCTTGTGAAGTAGCAAAATTAAAGAATGATCTACAGTCAAATGATAAGCTCATGCAATTTTTTATAGATCGTAATGAGGTATATGATGCGGTGAGGAATTAGATTATGATGATGGATCCCCTGTTAAGCATGAATGAGGCCTATTCAATGGTTTTGTGAATTAAGAAATAAACGGAGGTTAATGTGAGTTTTACAAGAGGTATCGATAATGCTATGATAGTTAAAACTCATATGAGTCAGGGTAATGTATTTTTCAAGAAAGGGTATCTCTGGAAGGTTGATAAGCAAGGATGACTTATTCTGGATTTATATAAAATGAGGAGGCATCAAAGGAGACTTAGTTTAAAATGCATGATTATCCAGATTGGTTTAAAGAAGCAAAGGGCAAAAAGAGCACAAATATGAATTATTCTTATGCCAACATGCTAGAATCTCCATTGACTGATGCTAATAGTGTACTGGATTGAAAAACTGATATGGCAAATACGATATAAGAAGGGATTGAAGCTTATATCAAAGACAAGGGAACATTAGCAAATGATGATGGGAATCAGATCAATTTTGCTCATTTTAAAGACTTTTTAGGTAGCTCTTTAACTCATAGCTATAATTCACTTGATTGTATTGAGCATGGTTCCTGGATAATTGATATAGGTGTATCTAATCACCTATATAATACCTTTAGTTTTTTTTTTAATTAAACCTAAACTTGTTAAAACCTGCACACTTGTTCTTTTACCTAATGACAGACTTAGTTTCAAGCTTGTCCTTACTTCTTCTTTGCATATACATTCATTCAAATATAATATGTTATCTGTGAATAAACTTACTATTACTGCTCAAAATAAATTTGTATTTTATTCATTATTTTATGTTATATAGGACCTTGTGAATGAACATGTTCTAGTAATTAAAAAAGTGGTTGTAGGATTATACATCTTGGATAAAAATTTCTTCACAATGATACTATACATCATTACTCAATTATGCTATATAGGTATTCTAATAATCTAGCTTAATGTTGTTTAGCTACATTTGTAGATGTTTAGTACCAAAGATTGGGCTACTCTTATAATATTGTACTCAAACACTTGAATGATTCATCAAAGACATTAAATATTCAGTTTTCTTCTAAGCCTTATGATATTTGTCATATGTCAAAACAAAGTAGACTTGTATTTACACCTAGCAGTATACATTCAAATGCTTATTTTGAACTAATACATATGGATTTGTATGGTCCTTATAAACAAGCTTCAATCAATGGAGCACACTACTTTTTATTATTATAAATGACTTCAATAGGACCACCTAGACCCTTTTACTTAAATGCAAAATTTTAACCCCAATTATTATTCAAAATTTTCTTTAGTTTGTACATACCCAATTTCAGGTCCCTGTAAAGGTCATTAGGACTGATAATGGGATGGAATTCACTAACTAAGTTTGTCAAACCATTTTTTCTTCTTTAAGGGTTTTACACCAAAAAACTTGTCCTTGTACTCCATAAAAGAATGGAGTAATTGAGGAAAAAAATAGGCACCTTTTGAATGTAGAAATAGCCTTCATGTTTCAAATTGATTTATCTAAGAGATTTTGAGATAGTGCTATCCTTTCTGCTATATATACTATTAATCGACTGCTAATTGCAATTTTGCAATGGAAGTTACCTTATCATATTCTATATTAGAAGGATCCTAAGTACCAGTTCATGAAAAGCTTTGACTACTTATGCTTTGCTCTCATAAAGACAAATTTGATTCTAGAATACTTTAATCCATTTTTATTGGATATGATTCTGATTAAAAGACCTAGAAACTTTATGATCTTTGAACACTTATAATATTTAACTCTAGGGATGTTATCTTTTTAAAAAATATATTTCCTTTCAAATCTCAACCAAATATAATTCCATAACCATCTTCACCTCTTCCATTTCTTGATGATGTTTCTTCTCCTACTTCTATCATTCATCCAGCTTCAACTGATCAATCTTCTTCACCAATTTCAAACCGTATTGTCCTTGTTGTTTATAAACCTTCTTCTATTGTTCCTACACTTAGGAAAAGTAACATAATTCGTCATCATCTAGTTTGGTTGAAAGATTTTTTATCCAATGCTCAGTTTGAGATTACATTTCCTGTTACTAGTAATATGCATCATTCATCCATCCATACACCTCCCATTGATGCTTATCTTCTTCCCTACACATTACACCCACACATATGTCATTTCTTGCAATTTGTCAATTGTCAAGAAGCTAACTTCTTATAATTAAGCTAGGACTGATCTAAATTGGATCGAAGCTATGGAAGTTGAGTTAAAAACTTTAGTGGATAATGATATATGGGAATTAACTGAATTTTCGATTGGTAAAAGGAGTTATTGGCTCTAAATGTGTGTATAAGGTGAAGTTAAAACTTGATCGTATTATAAATAAATATAAAGTTAGGTTAATGACTAAGGAATATCATCAAATTGAGGGTGTTAATCTTACAGACAAATTTTCCCTAGTTTCCAAAATAGTGACTATGAGGATTGGTTTAGCCCTTGTAACTTCCAATAATTGGCCTTTATACCAATTAGATATCAATAATGCTTTTTTTCATGGCTACATTACTGAAGAGTTGTATATGTTACCTCGTAAGGGTTATGTTAAGGTTGATTCTCATTAGGTTTACAAGTTAAAAAGGTCTTTATATAGCCTCAAACAAACTTCCTGACAATAGAATCAAGAGTATACTGTCAAGCTTTGAAATTATGATTTCTAACAGTCTCCTCATGATTAATGCTTGTGTATCAAACCTCAATCAAATGATTACATTACTTTAGTTATTAATGTAAATGATGTTTTGATTATTGGACCTCCTGAAGTTGATATCCAGCAGGTCAATGCTTTACTTCATCAGCAATTCACCATTAAAGACCTTGACATTAGCAAAATATTTTTTAGGTTTAGAGTTGGCCAAGTCTTCTATTGGCTTCTATGTTCATGAACGAAAATATGTACTTGATATTTTGACTAATACAAGTCACATTAGTACAAAGGCTGTTGTCACTTTATTACCTAGAGATTGTAAGTTTGATGATGCAGGCTCCCCTCTTCTTCTATACCCGGATTAGTATAAGAGGCTTGTTAGTCATTTGCTTTATCTTGACTTTACTCATCCAAATATTTCCCATGCTATATATCAACTCAATCAAGGGGCTTGTTGTTCCCTATATAGAATTCTTTTATACTCACTACCTATTGTGATGTAGATTAGGTTTCATGTCCATTTAGTCATCGGTGCCCCTTCCATCTTCTCGACTAACTGAAGTGATCTAGGAGCATTTCTTGCTTTACATAAACCTTTCTCAACCATTC
>JAOXYD010228937.1:0-18159 GCA_028565735.1 Pinacopodium congolense
ACTAAGTTTAACACACACAAACTATACTTAAAACACCTAAAAACAACCTAGAAACATAGTATGAAACACACTTATCACTGTCATTAGAAAACTCATATATATATATATATATGAACATTATTGTGGAAAACGGGATCAAATTAGAGACACGATGAAAAGGATTTACAATTTCTTAAAAGATCACATTAATAGAATGACTTGAAAAAGGAATCAAGAAATAAAAAAATTAAAGACAAACCTAATTCAAGTACCTTGTAAAAATACTTTTTTTTTCTTTGATGATGCCATTAGCTACAAATAATTTTATTGTCTAGTCTCTAACTATTTCCAAAAAATAACTAAAGAGAAAAAAATTTTGAGAGAGATTGATAGGTTTGCTAACTCCTTTAATGTCCTTTTCCTATTGATAAAGGTAGTTTATATAGGATTTTATACCATATTGTAATTTATTTTTACCCCAATTTAGTTATGAATTTATCATATTAATGATCTATTTTGATTAAATTGTATGCTTAAGTCTATTTTAGGGATCAAGTGCAAAAAAGGATTAATTTCTACACAAGAGGCAAAAGATCAATAACACTTTGCAATAGTCTTGTTGTTCTCACTGTGCACTATCATTGTTTCATAAAATTGAAGATGGAAGATAAATGACAAGGTAAAAGAATTCCATTGTTTCTCGACCTCAAGGACCATTGTACCCTCAGATGGTGTAACTTAAAAAATATTTTTAAAGGGACCAAAGGAGAAAACACCCATAAATGTATTCTAGGGTTTGGAAACCCTAATAGCCACCTAAAAAGCTATTAAAAGAAAGATAAGATAAGAAGAAGTAGGGGGTGTAGCTGTAAGGAACAGAGAGATTTGAGGAGTCATGAGATTTAGGTTTCTATTTTTATTCTTATTTATGGTTTAGGTCTAGTTTACCTTTCTTTCCATTTTATCTATCATTGAGTAGTGATTAAGGGTTCATAAAGACTGTTTAAGGTAGATTGAGAAGCAAATATTATAATTAGGATAGATCAAATTCGGTTGTGTTTCTTTTAACTCTCTTTCTTCTTTGTATTGTCTCTTTCCTTTTCATTAATAAAATATGTGTTATTTATATCTTTCTATTTATTAATGATTATGTGTAATTAATTTTCCGCAGATATGGATAGGATAATAATGGATTGATTATTATATTATTTAATCATCTTGATTTATGTGAAAATCTTTATTTATTTAAGTACTTTATTATCTATTGTAGGTTGGCCATCAAAAATAGATTCTCAAGTAAATAGAGATTATAGAAATCTAATTTAATTATTGAAGAAGTCGATAAACAACATAGTTCAATCAATAAATAACATAAATTTGATTACTTGTGAGAATCTCAAATCTAGAAGAGGATTTTGTGTTTAAATTTCCTAAACTTTATCCTTATTAGCCTAATTTCATTGAATGACTAAATAGTGGAATATATTTAACTAAGAAAAGGAACTGACTTAACCACACCTTTGTCTTGATTTATAGAAGACACTTTACATCTATCCACACATAATTTTTATAGACTTAATTAATCCATTAAACTTTGAACTTTTCTAGATCTTAAAATAGGTTAAACTCTTAGCTCATTACTTGGGTTTAAATTGAATAGCTAATAATTTAGTTGTTAGTTTAATTATTTAATTTAGTTTATTATTTTAACTTTGAGTTGCCTCAATAATCGAATATTGATTAACTTCGTAGTTACAATAGATGGTTGTGGGAGATGATATCTAGACTTACTATCTGCTATATTACTTGTTGATGGGGTACAATTACCTCTAATTAGTCTTATATTAGATTTGATTGAATTATAATAAGAATAGATCTCACAAGAAAACAAACAAATTTTTAGTGTCATTATGGATTTGTCTTTATAACCCTAGGGATATAAAGATTAGTTTCGAATTTATTTTTTCTTTATAATCAAATTGGTGTTGATTATTTTCGAATTTATTTTGTTATTTTTTGTTAATTTTATTTACTATTTTAGTTTATTTTTATTTGATTTTTAACTTGTGCATGTGATTATCTTTCTGTGATCACAAGTAGTTGATGAAATGGATATGTAGGATTCCCTAGATTACCAAGGGTCCTTTGAGTCACCCTTAGAAGATTATGATTATTAATAACAAGAAACGAAGTCAATTTTTGAAAGGCTAGTAATAAAATTCATATTTGAGGCTTGATAAGAAACTATAGAAGCTTTTCTCCCTAACTTAGAGGTTTAAATTTGAAAACTGTTTGAATTGATTGAAGGATACAAGCAAGTAAACCTACCTAGCACTGTAGAATTAGAGCCAAAGGAGTTGATAAGTGAGATGGGAAAGGAGAACGAAAAATCTATTGATGTGAAAGTGTTGCAAGGAATCTGGTATCAAGATCTTTCACCAAGGTATGGTAAATAAGATAAAGGAGGTGCATGGAGATGTCTAATGGTAGGTATGGCAACTTATAAATTTTTAGTGAGCCATCTTAAATATGAATAGTTAAACTAAAGATTTAAGATCAAGAAAAGAATAATAATTCTATAACAATAGAGTCTAGTTAAAAGACCTTAAAGAAGTACTTATTGAGAGATAACCTAACCATTGAGGTTTGAAGTAACGTACGATTTCAATTTATGTTAGTTTCAATTCATTTACATTTTTATTATTTTATGTTTTTACTCTTCTTTTTATGGTTGGATTTTTGTTTTTTAGTTAGTATAGAAGGCTGCAATGTGTAACAAGATCTACAAATTCTAGGGAGTTATCTATTCATTTCCTTTTTGTTTGTTTATGTTATTTAAACATCAAGGGCGATGTTTAGTTTAATTGGTAGGAAAGGAATAGGATATTTATATTAATATATATTTAAATTATTATAAGTTTGAAAGTGATTAATTAAGATGTGTCATATAGAATAATTTTGATAGTAAGTTGATTGTTAATAAATGTATTCTAGTATAATTGGTGTAATTGACATAATTATAAATAATTCTTGAATGACTACTATCTTTTCTTTTTATCTTTGTGTGATTTTCATATGTTTAGTGACCCTTATATGCAATGTCAATTTCCTAAGAAATTTCTATATGAGTTTTTATTCAAATTTAGAATATTTTCTTTAGTTAAATAATTTGTATTATTAGTTTTAAAATTTTAGAAAAAAAATTTTAAATTGGAAACATTAGACGTATAAGTGAGGTAATGTGATATAATGGCAAGATGGAGCACAAAATGCTCTATCGAGATAAGATGGAGTATAAGGCGCACATACCAAGTTAATTACCTAGTTAATGAATGTGATAAAGGCAAGATGGAATGTAAAATTCACTTTTTAAAACACCTTTGAACAAGTTAGTATGATGGTTTTTATATAATTTATTTGATGATTAATGTTGTGAATAAAGGGTTACTATTTTGGGTTGTTTGATTATGTATGTATGTGTGCTAATGATGTGCGTGTGCCTACACTCCTAAAGTTTAATAAAACTACATCAAAATCTTAACTAACAATACTAAGACCATGCAAGTAGGCAAGTGCACTTGTCGTATCATAGTATAGTTACTATAGATCCCATTTCTTGGTCCCACAAGAACTAAATTGGATTACTATTATTGTTCCTCTCTTCACTATCAAATTAGTGATGAATTGATTAATTGAATAACTAAATTAAACTAACAAATAAATAAGAATTAAAGGAAATTTTACTAGATTTAATAAGCAATCAAAGAAGTTAGGAGCTAGATGGTTAATCTCCTTAATATATATTCATGTTCATCTATCGACTTTAATTTAACAAATTTTCCAGATTTACTTAAACTATAGATTTCCTAAAGTGAATCGTACTCTCTTTTGAGTTATATAATTCCTATCAACTCGATAACTTAACCAAAATTTCTGTTATCAAAATATTAATTGGAAGTATTAATACGTTCTATGGAGCTTATCACTTTAATTAGATTCACACCTAATATAGAAATCTTATGCAAGTCTATCTCTAGATCTCTATGTAGGATTCATTGCCTAAGGGTTATTCTATTCACATAAATGATCTTTCAATCTAAATATATGAAATCAAATAATCATAATTGAAACTCGTGTTCACTTAACAATTAAAACCAATTTCATTAATCCCATAAATAAACCTAACACAAAATCTAGAAATTCAACGTTGAATCAATATCAAGAACAACAAATACTAAATCTTAGTGTTCATAAACATTTAAATCCTACAAGAAAATTAGTTCATAAATATAATGAAATAATTAACAAAAATTATAAAATAATTAGGGATTGAAAAGCTTATTGACGTGATTCTTGAATCCTTGATTTTTCTATCATTTTTGTTGGAAAAGCAATCTTAATCTTCAATTCCTTGATGTTTTGATCTAATCCTTTACTTCCAGTTTCTAAAAACCCCCCATAAAGATGGCTTAAAATTCCCCTTTGGCCATTAATAGCAGCTTTAGGCTTCCAAGTATCAAAAGTCATTAAGAAACACCTAATTTTTCTCATGACTATGAACCAAGCCATGAGACAGGTCATGGGATTGTTTGGTTTGTGCCATGGCCATGAGACAAAATATAGAACTCACTGATTTGATTTCTTTCTCCTCTGCAATTTCATAACCCATCAACTCCAATTATTTATCATATTTCTTACTAAGACCTACAAAAACATATATATTCACCAAAACCATCATGAGCAACGTATTATTCAAAATTCAATCAATTAAGCATGAAATTCACATTGAAATCTCTCCTAAACTTAGATTTTAACTATAAAAACATGCCTAAAATATTTATCAAAAGATTACTATCAAATTGCTTGTCCTTAAGCAAAGACTTAAACATTCCACTTTAAATAATTCTAATTAAGAGTTGAAAGCTAATTGAGAACAAAAAATTACAAGTCAATTCTTTAGTTTAGTTCACAAATTGTAACTTTATTTTGACAAAAGCATTTTTTATCACATGTAAGCACACTATTAGTAAATAATAACCCATCATATACAATGCCAAGTATCCAAGTAATTTCATATAGTTCATTACACAAAACTAGTCAAGGGTGTATTAAACCAAGAAAAAATTAAAATTGAAGCAATTGATTTAAGCCCACCTAGTCTTTTGGCGCAAGAGCAAACATCTTATCATAAATGAACCCTAATTACTCAACTAAGATACTCTTCTTAGCTTTTTTTTTTATAGGTATCTAGCCTTTTAATGCCAAGGTGAACACCTTATCAACAATACCGCCAATTACTGAACTAGCTTACCCTCTAAAATGGCTACAAGAGATACTCATAAACTTCAACCTTTTTATCAGTAGTGAAGTCAGTAGAGTGAAAAAATTAGCCCATTTATTTAACATACAAATTTGTTCGCATATTTAAACATTAAACTACACCCTATTTTAAATTCACATGGAAGAGTCACTAGACACATAAAATTCACTCAAAATAAAAAGAAAAAGAAAATTTTAGTGATAGAAATAAGCTCGGAGTTGATTGATGTTCACTAAATAAAATCAATTTTATTGAAATACTATAATTAACAATCAACTAATAATCAAAATCATCTTAAGATGAACTATCCAAGAAATTACCCTTGGACTCCTAATAATTCAAGTGTGTATAGTAAATAATATGACATGTTCGTCTCCCTAATCCCCTCCCCGCTCCTTAAATAATATGACATTTTCTATATCCCTTCTTTCAAATCTTTCTTTTTCTCACCTATTTCCTACAGTCATCTTTCTCCTCTCTTTCAAAAATCTTAATCACTTTAACTATGTTTTCTCTAATATTTCTCAATATCACAATAGAAATAGGGATTTTATTGCTAAATGAATGAGATATGTACGTTATTAATAATACAAGGATATAAGATGAGATGGGTACCAAAAGCTATATAATTATCTATTTTACAGGTTAAGAAACAAGTGGTATATTAATAGTGGATGTTCACGACATATGATAGGTGATCCTTCACAATTCATTGCCTTAAAAAGTAAGAATGGAGGATCTATTACATTCGATGACAATGTCAAAGGTAAGGTAATTGCCATTAGAAAATTTGGTAAGGATAACAGTCCATTAGTTGATAATGTTTTACTTGTTGAGGGTTTTAAGCATAATTTATTAAGTGTAAGACAATTATATAATAAAGACTATAAAGTATGCTTTGTAGGAGATGAATGTGTCATTTTAAAAATTTGTGATGATAGTGTTGTGTTCTTAAGAAAAAGGGAAGGAAACATCTATATAGTTGATTTATATGATATGACTAACCTTGAAAACAAGTTTTTGATTTCTTTAAGTGAATGCACTTGGATTTGGCATAAAATACTTGGATATGTAAGCATGGACCTCTTTTCGAAACTTAACCCAAAACAATTATTTAAAGGACTTCCAAGCACGAAGTATGGAAAGGATAAAATTTATGGGGCTTGTCAAATGGGAAAACAAGTAAGAAGCCCCTTTCCAAGCAAGAAATTAGTAACATCTTTTAGACCTCTTGAACTTTTACATATGGATTTGTTTGGCCATACTAAAGTAGCTAGTTTAGGTGGTAAGTCGTATGCATTTGTCATTATTGATAATTTTAATCATTTTACATGGGTTTTATTTTTAAGTTTAAAGGATGAATATTTTAAATCATTTGTAAGCTTTTCAAAGAAAATTCAAAATGAAAAGGTATGTCTATTGCATATATTAAAAGCGATCATGGTAGAGAAATTAAAAATCACTTACTTGATTGCTTTTTTTATGATCATAGCATTTCGCATAATTTTTTTGTACCTAGGACACCCCAAAAAAATGATGTAATAGAAACGAAGAATAGATCTTTACAAGAAATAGGTAGAACCACGATAAATGATTATGAATTGCCTAAGTATTTTTGGGCCAAAGTAGTTGCATGTGCATGCCACGCCATAAATAGAGTTAACATAAAGGCATAAAATAGATAAGACACCCTATAAGATTTTGAATGGAAAGAAATCCAAAATCAATCATTTCAAAGTGTTTAGTTGCACGTGTTACATTTTAAACACTAAAGATAGTTTGGGAAAGGTTAATTTTTAAAAAAATGAAGGCATTTTTTAGGATACTTATTGTCCAGTAAAGCATATAGAATTTTCACAAAAGCACTCATGTAGTAGAACAATCGATGCATGTTGTATTTGATGAGTTTAACCCCCTTGAAAGAAAGTAAGTTTTTTAGAATGATGATGCAAATTTATCCAAGAGCTTAAAAAAACTATCAATTGAAGATGAAGGACAAATATCTGAAGAGCAAATAATTGAACTAAGTGAAGAAGGAAGCGATGGAGAATTACTAAATTATTGGAAATTCAAGAAGGATCATCCCCAATCAAATAATGGGTGATATTCAATGATTTTCTGTCATTTTAATTTATCACATCTTGATTTTATTTCAAGGATTTTGAACAAAGACTATAGAAGAAGCCGTAGATGATGAAAATTGGTTTTTAGTTATGAATGACGAACTAAGTCAATTTGAAAGAACAAAGTTTGGAACTTGATACCTGAGCCTAATGATCATCTTATAATAAGTACTAAATGGGGTTTTAAGAACAAACTAGATCAACAAGGAAACAAAGTTCGAAATAAGGCAAGACTAGTTGCTAAGGGGTATAACCAAGAAAAAGGGATAGATTATGCAAAAACTTTTACCCCTATAACTAGACTATAAACCATCAGAATTTTACTTGCATTTGCATCTCATATAAGCTTTAAACTTTTTCAAATGGATGTTAAAAGTTTATTTTTAAATAGTTTTATAAAAGAAGAATTCTATGTTGAACGACCCCTCGATTTTGAACATCACAATACACCCGATCACATTTTTCAACTATCTAAAAGTTTATACGGTTTGAAACAAGCACCTAAAGCATAGTATGATGGATTAGTACAATTTTTGCTTGAAAATAGTTTTGAAAAAGGCAAAATGGATACTACCTTCTTTATTAATAAAAAAAAGATTTATTGATTGTTCAGATTTATGTGGATGATATCATTTTCGATTCTATTAATCAATTACTATGTCAAGAGTTTGTTAAGTGTATGAGTATGGAGTTGGAAATAAGCATGATGGGAGAGTTGAACTTCTTCCTTGGACTTTAAATCAAGCAAATAAAGAATGGTATTTTCATAAACCAAGCCAAGTATACAAGAGAACTACTCAAATGATTTGGCATAGAGAAAACTTTGTCATTAGGCACCCCGATAAGCACTTCTATAAAATTTAACAAAGATGAAGATGATAAAGAAATTGATGCAACACAATATTAATTTATGATTGGTAGTTTGTTGTATTTAACTGCTAGTAGACCTTATATAATATTTAGTGTTTGTTTATGTTCTCGATTTCAATCAACACCTAGAGAATCGCATTTATTAACTATTACATGCATTTTGCAATATTTGAATGGTACATTGTATCTTGGTCTCTAGTATTCTAAAAATGCTTGTTTAGAATTAGTTGGATATCTTAATGTTGATTATGTTGGAATTTTTTTAGATAGAAAAAGTACATCCATTTTATTATTTCTTAAGTAATGAATTTTATAAGCCCTATAGCATCTAAATGGATGAATTGGGTGTTTAAAATTTTCTTTGCAAATTAAAACACTTTGAACACCTTAGGCCAATTTCAATTAATTGAAATCTCCAAACCAAAATTCAACCTAAATGGAATGTCAATTCTTATGACAATATAAATCAAACTCAATCAATAATAAATTAAACATAAGTGCACAAATATAAAGAGATAGGGAAGAGATAAACACCATGATTTATAGAGGTTCTCCTACCTCAAAAATAGACTACATCCTCTCTCAAACTACTTGTTAGAAATTCACTAATATACTAATCATACTTTAAATGTGTGAAGAGTAACCTTTAGAACAATCTTGATTATAAGGCCAAGAGGAACCTTGACAATAATCTTGATGATAAGGCTAAAAAGAATCTTTACAACTATCTTGATTATAAGGCTAAAAAAAACCTTTAGAATGTTAATTACAAAGTTAAGAGAGACCACAATAATCTTACTTTAGGGTGAAGAGTAACCCAAAAATCATGTTCAAAGGTCAAGAGGAATCTATACAATAATATTGAATTCTAAGGGTCAAAAGGAACCCATCAATCTTACTTTCCAATACAATAGGTGAAGAGTAACCCTTAAAACAATCCAATCACTTTAAATAAATTTTTATCCCACAACGATAGCCCCTAAAACAAGCTCACTTGAGCTTAACACAAGCTTATATAACTTCTCAAACCTTGAACAAAATCAATCCAAGAAAGTAGCTCACATGCATCAAATGTGATGCTTATGCCTTATGGATTCTTTAATGCTCATACATAGCATATATCAATCTAATTCACATTCAATTATCAATTTAATTCAAATCTTGTTTTCTACATGTCAAAAGTAACCTATAAACAATCTTTTTAATAGCAAAGAGCATCCTTTAACTCAATCAACAACTACGCAAATTCAAATCCCCCAAATTAGTAACCAAACCACTTTCTATGGTGTTTCACTAAAGCTCATACAACATAAAACAATTCTGAAAGCCAAAAAAAAAATAGGACAAGCCTCCCTCCACCTCAATAGATCAGAATAATCAATTTAAGCAATAAAAACAAAATTATAGCATTCAAAAATTAGATTAAAGCAAGATGCATACAATCTGTCAAAATAGTGCAGTCTAAATATTCTGTCAAAATAGTGCAGTCTAAATATTCTAGCTTATAAAAAAATGTATTTAACCAATCAAATGGCACTCATTCAAAACAAAAAAATCTACTGAAACATTAATCTATTAGTATCAAAAAAATTTCAATAACAAACACAATTTTAGAACATTAACCAAATGGATTAAAATCAAGAACAAATAGAAACTTTCAAACCTGGACAACTTTGAGGTAACCTGCAAAATTAAGCTCAAACACACAATATAATGGCTTTAAAATAAAAACAATTACCAGCAACCTCCTAATGCCTAAAAAAAACTGTACACCAGAAACTAATTAAAACCAAAAACTCGAAGATAGTTTGGGTGTATATGAAAACTACAACTTTAAAACAACAAAATAAATTTTCTAAAAATTAATAAATTATTCAATCAAACTCCTGCATACTTAATAACAACAATTTCATAATTTTTGAAACAAATTAAGACAGCAAGAATTATGATTAAAGCAAGAATAGAAAATGCATAAACAAAAAGTACAGAAACAGTTTTGATATATGTATAAATATACGTTTTAATCAAATGAAATACGTACCCTAAAATATAAAACCTTATTAAAAAAACTCTTAAACACTTGGAAAAATAGAAATACTAATTTTGCATACCCAGAAGCATATGAAGATAGCAAAAGTTGTGATTAAAGTAAGAATAGAAAGTACATATATAAAAAGTGCAGAAATAATTTTAATATATGTACGAATATAAACTTGTACCTAACCAAATACAACCCTATAAATTAAAAAAAATGTTCAAGACAACTCTTGAGTATCTAAACAAATTAGAAACAATAATTTTGCAACTTTAGAAATTAAATTGAAATAAAATAAAATGAGAGAAATAGAGATAAACCAATGAAGAGAAAAAATCTAGACAACTTTAAAGTTCTTAATAATTTTAGCTTGTAAACTTGTTTCTTGAGCATCAAGATCTGTTAAAATTATTTGGAAATGTTAATTATAGGGTTAGGAAGCGTTTAGAGCCTTTGGGAGACATATCTAGTCGTTTAGGAGACAAAATGACATAAAAACCCTTAAACCCTAAACTAGGCATTAGAGATAGCTTTGAGTAAAATGTGTTCTTGTAACTTCAATCAATATTTTGAGTGCTTAAAATTGAAGTAAAAACTCTAGTGAACTCTTGATACCTGAAGAAAAATGTGTATGATGATCTTGAACTAATAAAATTATATTTAAGCACCAAAAAATTTGATTAAGTTTTAAAAATTAAAATAAATGACCAAAATAATTCTTAGCTATCCAAGCATTAACCAAACATTGGATAATAAAAACATATATCAAGATTTTTTAACTAATAAAAACATTTAATTGATTTAAAACATAATAAGTAATCTTGATTATAAAACCTTTTCATTCTTTAATTACTTAAACCTTTCCATAAACATTTTATAAAATTTCATAAATCAAAATTCACATCAAAATTATATTCAAAGAAATTCAAATACATGTAAATAACTTCAATCAACATTTTAATTCATTTAAAATCATTAAGAGGCATACATTAAAACAATTCATCACATTCCTTCTTGATTATACAATATTTAGCCTATATGTCATTCTAATTCAATTCTAAACATGTCAATGCCCTAATCAAATTCAGTTAATCGCTAAAAACACAATTCAAATCCTATATGCAAATGTGAAAATATGATATGCAAATGAGAGAGCCCTTTTCAAGCATTGATTAAGATCAAGAAGACTTATAACTTAAGACCCTTTCCTAAACCCATATAAACTTGATCTTCATTCTCTTGAACTTCAATCTTGATCATCAATCTTTATCCTTGGATCCTTGATCATCTAATGTTTGAGCTTTTTGAGCTCTTCTACCTTGGCTCCACAAAGTTCTTGAACTCTAAACATTAGCCTAGCTTATAAATGCATCAAAAACTTAAAAATTAATAAGAATAATGTTTTGTCATCATCAAACCACATGATTGGAACCTCCTTGGTTCAACACATTAGTGTCATGATTTTGTAGAAAAATAAAATTTTGTTGCATTATCTACGACTGAAGCTGAGTATATAGTTGTTGATAGTTGTTACACTCAAATTTTATGACTTAGACAATAACTTAAGGACTATGGTTTGAAATTGTGCAAGATTCCTATAAAATGTGAAAACATGAGCACTATTTATTTGATAAAGAATCCCATTCAATATTCTAGAACTAAGCACATAGAAATTAGAAATCATTTTAGTAGAGATCATATTTAAAATGGTGATATTGAATTTGAGTTTGTTGACACTTTGCATCAATTAGCAGATATTTTTACTAAACCATTATGTAAAGAAAGTTTTTGCATGATTAGAAGAGAAATAGTCATAATAAATAGCCTTCTTTATGATGTGATTTGTGTATACATGTTTGCTTCCATCACTTTTTTTTTTAGGGGGAGTGTGTGTTTTTTTATCAATTTGTTACTTTTTTCATGAATTTAGCAAGAGGTTGAACATTTTTTGATTCTTGAATTATTGTTTGATTATAATCAATTTAGGGGGAGTTTTATGAAAAGCATATTACTCTTGGTATTTGACTTATAATTATTAAGCATAGTTATTAGCATATCACATGATGTATAATCACCAAAAAGGGGTAAATTGTTGAACCAAGAGAGCTTTCACGGTATTTTGATGATGATAAAACAAATATTTTACTAATGTTTACGTTTGAGTGTATTGCAAGATAAGTGTTTTCATGATGAAGTTCAAATTATAATGGAATTTATGAAGATCGTGTATGAAGACTCAAGCCCTTGAAGAAGTCAATTAGTTTGACCTAGTTTGATTTATGTAATTTTTGTTGTAAGCTTAACTTAATTCATTCTGGTTGTTTAAGAGGCTCATCCATGCCTACTTATATTCATGATTTAGAAAATGCATGCAGGAGCATAATCAAGAGGACTTATGTGATTAATGGTGTGAACGTAGAAAATCCTTTTGATGTGCAAATTTGTTGAATGAGAAAGTGTTATAGAGTTTTAGTAAGCTTAAGGATGTGTTTAATTAAGGTTGAATGCGTTCTAGTTGGTTTTATATTAGACGAAATATGTTTTATGTTTTAAGCTGAAAATTATAAGTCAATTGACCAAATGTGCGCAAGACAAGGATCGGTCGACCGAAACATGTCTTAAACCGATTGAATGATTGATTTTCTAAGGTCGATCGATTGAACACCTTAATCAGTCGACTGAATAATATAGATTACAAGGCGAAAGTCTAGTAACAGCCAAATTACATAACGGTAAAAATAAATTAATGATTATATCTGTTGGATAAAAAATTTATCCATTGGACAACGACTAATTGGTGTTAGTCTTAGTATAAATAGTCTTGATTGGTAATAGTTAAAATATAGGGTAATCTTTGTAAGCTTTCTTATAAGTATTTTAAGTATTCTAAGTATTTTTGGTGTATCTTATGAAAGTAGTGTAAGGATATTTTGTGTGCATTCATACAAGTATTTTGTGAGCCTTTTTTATACATCAAGTTCTCTTAAATTAAGCATTCTTTTTAAGATTTGTTTTCTGGTGAGGTCATTCTTTAGCCTAAGAAAAAGAAGAGGGAAGGTTATCCTTGAGCCATAAAAAGGAAGTTGTACTACAAAAGTTGTAATTCATGATTGCATTGGTAAAACTTATAGGAATGAATTTTATTATATTTTTGTATGTAAATTCATGTAATTTCATTCCTATTGATTCTTCAAAAATGCTTAATTTGTGTTATATTTTACTTAATGAACAAGTTACCCCTTTTGGATGAATTATAGAGTAAAAAGTTGAAGGTTATATTAATATTCCAAAAAAAAAGAAAATTAAGAGGAAAAAAAAGCAAAGAAAGCTTAAAAGAGCAGGTCAACTTGACTTACTCCTTTAAGACTCAAAGAATCAACATCAAAAAGCAACAAAAAGAAAAGAGCAACACGTTATAATGTGGCAAGCTTTCCAAATGGAATAAAAAAGAAAAAGCTTTAAGAAAGCTTGGCAAATGGCATAAAAAGTCTTGCAAAGGATGGCTTAGCAGGAGGAGCTAAAAACATTGAAGTGGGTGTAGCTCTCCAAATATAAAGCGGCAACATCCAAATTAGTTTATTAAAGAGACGAAAAGCATTCCTTGAGTGGCACACGGGTCCCACTCTTTCAAGACATAAAAATAAACATTTTAAAGTTTTTCGAAAGAGGAAGCTTTCAATTAATGAGCTAAATTGAAAAGCAAAAGACTAAGGTGGCCCCACTCTATGAAGACAAAACAAAAACATCAGTAAATGGTTTTAAAGAGGAGTGGGATACAAAGCTTTAAAAAGCTTCTAAACGACTTCTCCTTGCGCTATAACCTATCTGGGCATATAAATAGCAGCAAGAGACATAGACTGGAGGGTAGCTTTATTTTTTAGCCATTAGCTTAGCCCAGTCGTCATCTTCTTCCATTTTTCATTATTTTCTTTATTTTCTTCTTAGTTTGTAGGTTTTTTTTCTTGTCATTTACTTTTCTGCACTCTTTATTTCTTATTTTAGGTCTTCAATACTAGTTGTTTTTTTATGTATTTCTACTATTTTGTATTTGGGTTATTTTATTTTGTATTTAGTTCAGTTTTGTTTAAATATTTATATTAAACCTTTAGATTTTGGTAATGGAATGCTTATGTTAATTTTCCAACAATATTGTTATTATTTATAAGCCTTGGTTTAATTTAATTAAATATGGTATGTGTTTATTTAGTCTTTATTTTGGATTATTTAAGTATGTTTGGTTAATTTCCAATGGGTTTGAAGGTATAAGAAGGATAAAAGGATAATTAATTGTGAGAATGGAGTTTTCTTTGAATTGAATTTGTGTTTTTAAGCTTAAGTTAGTTTAAGGCTTTGGGTAAATATCATAAATTAGGTATTATCTTTATAATTAATCACCCTTTAGGTAATTTCCTAATTTAAACGCTAATATTAAGCGTGTGATACATAATTTTCTTTGGAAATGTCTAAAAGTAGCAATAGGTTAGCTGGATTTGTTAGGATATTTAAACAACTAGTCTAGGGTCCCATACTTATAGGTTACACTTTTTGAGCTTGTGTGTGAGCGGCCTAAGTTAGTCGTTCCTTAGTATATAATGCATCTTCACTATTAAATATTGAGAGCTTGTTCTAGGTTATAGTAAAGATAGAGGTATTTCTAGAGCTTGTTCAATTTATCTAAGTTAGAGGAACTGAGGGTTTGAGAGCTTATTTGAACCTGTAGGATAACACCTTGGCTAAAGCACCTTTTATCTAAATTCAAGGATCAGCAGTTATCCCAAAATCCCGATGATACATTTAGCTCATTTCTTTATTATTATTAGCAATCTTTTCGTGTTTTGCTTTATGTTTGTCCTCTTTATTATTTTTATTGCATCTTAGTTATATTAGTTCTCTTTTCATTCATGGGTTTCCATTTTTTTTTCTTTATAACATTAGAAATATCAGTACCCCCTAACTCCCTGTGGATTCGATGCTAGCTCACCCTACTATACAATTAGATAGTTAGGTCTAATATTTGATAGTTAGCAACAAGCTATCAAAAACCATTTCAACAAGTTGTATTAGAAACTAGACATAGGGACAAGTGGACTGCTCTGAACTAGTATAAATCGATGTTGTACTTCTTCTCTCTTCTCTTTATTTTTATGCACTTACTTTACTTTGTTTAATTTGACAATTTTATTTAAAAGCTTCCGCAAGTATTAATCAAATTTATTTGTGCATTTTTAAAGGAATCTAAATCCTACTTCACCTCCCCCTCCCCCCAATCCCTCTTAGGTGCCACATAGGACTTATAAAACTTGTATGAATTAGTTTTGGGGAGAAAAGAATAGCTTTGAATTTTTTGATAAAGTTTAGAAACTTTTAAAAGAGTTTTTAAAGTTGTTAAGTATGAAAATTTTCCATAACCAACACATATTTTATATTTTAATCAATTAAAACATCTTGGTCGTTCAAACAATCTTGCTATTGATTTTAAAAGTTGTGTGAAGTATTTTTGAAACAAAAGAAATAGTTTTGGTATATGTATGAATGGTTTTAGCATTTTTTTAATATCAAAAACTTTCAAAGTGAGCTAAAATTATCATCAACCAAGACAAAGTTTATTTTTTAGCTTAATTATAATGTCTTGGTGTTTAAAATATTTTTAGGGATACTTAGAAATTTGTTTGAATCAATTTAGAATTGATTTGAATTGGTTCATATTGCTATAAAATTTGGAAAAAATTTCTACAAAATTATCAATGAACAAGTACTTGGAGGTTGCTTGACTAGTTATTGATTTTTTAGTTATATGTCAATCGTTATCAGGTTTTAAGCATGCCTGGTCAACCCATACGAATAAGTCAGTCAACCAGCGGTCAATTAATAGACCTAGCACATTTTCTGATCAGTTGTCATAGATAACATTTAGTAAACACTATGTAATATCTTTTTTAGTATATGCAACATCTTTTTGTTCTTCCAACATCTAGTTAAGTTTAAAAACCTTGTAAATAGAGGTTCTAAGGAGTTTAGAAAAATACTTATGCAAGTTTGGTGTTTTTCGAAGCACTAATTGAGATTTTAGGTTGGTTTTGTGTTGAATGAGTTTGAAAAAAAGGGGTTGGTATTTAAATTTATGTTCAATGCATTATTTTGAACACTTTGAGTATTATTTTAATCAAGCAAGTATTTAGGTTTGTGTTTACTTGAGTTTTACTCAAGAGATTGATTTTTAGGTGGATTGGGTAATGAGATTAAATTGTTGAGATTGATTTTTATTAAGGGGTTACTCTTCAACCTACAAAAAAAAAAAAAAGTTTCTATTGGGTTCTTTTTCACCCACTTGAAAGGAGATTTGTATTGGATTACCTATTAGGAGTGATTTATATTGATTTTTATGCTATGTTTTAGCTTATTTTATATTGAAAGGAGTGATTAAATTATTGAGATTGATTTTGATTAAGGGGTCACTCTTCAACCTACACAAACAAGAGTTTCTATTGGGTTCTTCTTCACCCACTTGAAAGGAGATTTGTATTGGGTTACCCATTGGGAGTGATTTATATTGATTTTTATGCTATGTTTTATTTTATTTTCACTCTTAAATATCTATAAATTTGTCCTGTTTATATGTTATTTTGATTATACTACAAGTTCAAAGTTTTTTGGACTTAATTGGGTTGAAAAGAATTAAAAAAAGGAGCTCAAAACGCAATTGGAAGCAATTTCGTGATTATTTTGAGGCACCTTTGGAATTAGAAGAGGTGTGAAATCAATTTTATAAGTTATAGAATTATGTTATAAAGTTCCACACCAAATTTCAAGATTATTTGACAAGTCATAAGGAGTGTATAAAGGAAAGAATAAGATAAGCTCAGTTAAGCTCCAGATCTGGTACAACTGAATTGAGGAAGGAATTAGGTGAACTTATAGAGCTACAAATGCTATGAAATTTTACATGGTGCTAGCAAATCATGTAAAGAGTCTACATACCAAATTTCATGGCCATTTTAGTTGTATAGAAGAACTTAGAGCAAAAACTGTGAAGAGGGGAAGAAGTTGTCAATTTATGGTACTTAAATAAAACAATGTCGTTTTAGGTATTTTTAAGGGAAAACTTGACTAAATTAAGCCCAAAACCTCCCCAAAACCCTATTAGGCTCCTAATACATATAAAAGGAGCTTTAAAACATATTTGAAGATTGGAAGAAGAGAAACACACGGTAGTTTAGGAAGTGACTTTTTTCATTCTTAGTTAGGGTTTACTTTAGGTTTTCTTTTCTTTTATTCTTTCTTTGCATTGGGAAAGTGGATTAAAGCCTTCAAGGTGGATTGAAGAGTGGGATTTTAACAAAAAAGATCAATTTTGGTTGTATTCCTTCATCTTTCTATCTTATTTTATATTGACTCTTATTTTTCATCAATGGATGTGTGTTTTCTTATTATATATTCTTACTTCTATTGATGAATATGTGTAATGCCCAAATATATACCCTATAAGTATGATAGCATGTCTAAGGTGCATCAGGAAGTGAACAGAACAAATAAATTAACATAAAGGTATCTAATGTAAAATATTTCGGTAAATGGGTAATCTGTTCGTTTTGGCATGAATATACCTCGGTAATTTGATGATATCTTGGCATGTATAGCTCCAATTTTGATAATTCAAATTGGTAATTAATTTAGAGACATAGAGCTAAAACTTTTATGAAGGAACCAAAATTTTATGGTGTCTCTAGGGTCTTCAAATTCTGGCTTGAATTTTCATTATGGCTATAGCCCCCTATTCTCGAACAACCTGTGGTATTTTGGGTATAATTCCCGAAATAATTAACCAAATTGCA
>JAOXYD010228956.1:0-18158 GCA_028565735.1 Pinacopodium congolense
ATACTAGATTAATTAGATTACAATTATCTAGGAAATTCTAAATTAATTGATTAAAAGATGAAAAGATAAAATTAATGTACTATCCTAATTATGCTTCAAACCTTTGCAAATTTAAATTATAAAATGATTTATAAAATTACTAAAAATGGTAAACTTGTGAAATCCAGCTCTAGATAAGTGATTAATGAATTAAATGAGCTTAAAAACACATTCAAAGGTAGATTAAAGTTCCTTCATGAATTTAAGATAGAGCTATAGTTAAAACTTATGCCTTTTCTCCATTTAACTTAGTTTAAAGTTTGGTTGTGCTTTAAATCTAGCCAATGGGCTTTCATTTCAAGAAGGTGAGTTCTGAAAAATTAATTCTAGAACTCCAACTTTCATAAATAATCCAGCTTTGGTCATGCAAGGATTGATTTATGTTATTTATTGATCTTTCCAACAATCTAGGTAGATTTCTCATATCCTAAATTATCTTTACTCTAATCTTAGTTAATCAGGCCAAAATTAGAACTTTAAGAACTTAAATAAACAAAATCAGACCTTATAACATGCATTCAGACTCTCCTAATACATTAAGACACAAATATGAAGCTGGAAAATGGATTTAAGCACACATGATCATCAAAGCATACATAACATGCATTTTAAGCCACATACTTTCATAAATATCTAAATATAGGCTAAATAAAGTAGTTAAGAAGTTATAAAACATGTTAGGACCCTTCTGGACAAGTCTTGAACCTCTTAACTTGATCTGGACATGAACATAGCCTTGAATCCATAAGATCTAACAAGAAAATCAAAGAATATGCAATGATATACATGTAAGAACATGAACTTTGATTTAATCTGAGAACAGGAGAAAATAGATAATGATCTGAGTTAGAAAACCCCCTATGATGGTTTAGAAACTCAGATGTATGTCTTAACTGCAATCTCCAACTTACAGAACTAAAAAATACGCTCTAAAACTCAAATTACAAGTGTTTGAAGCTTAATTTATCTCTCTAGTTAATTGCGTGTTATCTATGTTTTCTTGGTTGTATTCAGGCTCTGGAGACTACCCTAACATACCTGGAGACAAGTGGATTAATACAGGACACGCTAGGTTTGAAATTCTCAAGATTTGGAGCTGATATTGTTGACTTTGGGGTACAACAGCACCATGCTTCCTCTACAACGGCACCCTCTCATGGTGCTATTATAGCCCGACTTCTACACTCAATAACGGCCCAATGTTCTTCAGTAACGACACCCTCTCATGGTGCCATTAATGGATAGAAACAAGAGGTGTTCTTTGATGTTTTTGCTCCAATCTTCATCATTAAGCTCCATTCTGCAAATCAAACAATATAAGACATCAATTAAACATTTAAACACTGAATTAGGGCTCATAATTCACCAAATTAATCATAAAAATCATATCAATTTGACCCCTATCATACATGCTTATCATCTAAGTTCTTATCCTTCATTATGTGTTTTTAGCATGATGGAAACACTCCTTTGAGTTAGTCCTAATAATCCTTGCCTATTATTGAATGCCTTTTGGGCTCCAAGTATGCTCACTAATTTTTCACTACCTTAGGTGAATTTTGACAACAATTCTTTAAGGTTATTGATTTCCTTCTTCAATGGCTTATTCTCATACAACAATTATCTATGTTATCATTATTGTCAACTTCCACACTGTTAGAGTTTACAATTTCATGCAATTCACCCTTCAACTTCTCATTTTCAAAAATGGATTCATTTAAATTCTCCAATGTCTCCTCATACTTGGAAGAAAGCTTCTTCCTTTTCAAATTCATATCCTTAATGCATTTAATTAACTCATCATAATCATCATCATTATATGGGTTAGAAAAAGAAGATACCTCAACAGCATTGTTGCAAGAATTTAAGCAAGAAAATACCTCATCTTCCTTTGTCATCAACTATCTGTTTGACACCTCTTTTTTAATTGTTCATTCTTCTCTTCTTTAATTTGATCAGCACCTTTATAAATTACCTCCAATATATACTAAATTTCATTATCTAATTTTTACATTAAAACTATTTTAAACATTTTTATCTAATGTACAAAATAAAATATGAAAGGCAAAAGGCCATTAAAAATTATTTCTTACATATCTACACTTTCATCGATTAGGAAAATTTTCATTTTAAATTTCCAAAACAAATAATTATTTTTATCAAAGAATAGTGCTTTATGTATATCTTACCGCTCTTGACTATATAAAGCTTCCAAATATGCCATATCAATCTTTACTCATTAATTATATTAGAAATTTAAGCACTAAGTGAGATTACCTTTTATATCAAATGTTAGTCACAAATCACACCTAAGATGGGGTTGAACTAGGTGTTTTAAAATTGTTCTAAACTTAAGCCTAATTTGATTTTGAGATAAACACAGTCCCCAACGATAATTCAACCTAAATGAATATGATGATGCTAATTTAAATCAAATATGATTCTAATTCAATCATAAACACAATATTGCATAAATTAAAGAGCGTAAGGATGGAAATTGATTCGAATTTTTATAATGCTTTGACAAACTAACCCTTTACCTAGGTCCACTCTCCAAGATCCCATTTGAAAATTTCATTATAAAAACAATATTCCTTAGCATGAAGAGGAATCCTTACAACACCTTCTTTACTAGGATGAAGATGAACTTATAAATTCTTCTTTCAAGGGATAAAAAAAGGAACTCACAACAATTTTACTTAACGGGTGAAGAGTAACCCTTTACAAATTTCAATAACCATTAAAATAAACCTACATAGTCTTAAAATCACACTTGATAATCCCAATGCTTAAAGGGATCACAAAAACTTAATGAATGCAATAAAATGCTCTTTTAACTCTCAAAGCTTCTCTTAACACTTTTTCAGTAGATAAAGACTCAATCATTTCATCTAAAAATATAAAACTTCTTCCACTACCGTTTCACCAAGTATTTATAGCCTTCCTTATCTAAAAAAAAAATGTTAAAAACACTTCCTAGCTATTATTCTAGCTTAAAATATCATTAGATATAAGAAAAAAAAGACTATTATGCTTTAGAAAGACCCACTGATCGAATTCCAACATAATGGTGCATTAGTCTTTAGTAATAGTGGACTGGTTCTATTATAGAGTAGTTTTCTAGTTTCTAAAAAAACTTTCCAAGTTTTGCGTTTTTTTAAAGTGAAAACCAATACAAACAAGTTACAAAAATTCTTAAAACATTTTTAAGGACTAAGAATTTTTAATTAAAATAAAAACCAATATGTCTTGGTCTATGAAAATTTATGGATTTTTTTTTCAAACTTTTCAAAACTTTTAAATTTTTTAAAGTTTTCCAAACTTTTCAAAATCACTTTTCTTATGAAAACTTGACTCAAAGTTATAAAAGTTTCCTAAAGCTATTTTAAACAACAAAACCCTTCAATTGTACTAAAAAACAAAATATGTTTTGGCCTCTAAAACTTTATGCACTTTATCAAAATATACATATAGGGCCTATGACACCTAAGAGTAGGGGATGAATTAAGTTTTTCTTTAAAAAATCTTGCAAGCTAATGAAACCTAAGTTCATAAACTCTTATAAAATATTACATGGAAGCTAAACAATTTTCTAACTTAATTCCTAATTCACTAAGTTCTCTAATTTATGTGGAAGCTCGTTAGCATTTCTATAAGCAATTTAAACAATTGTATAAACAATGTAAATAACTTGTAAATTAATGTTTTAAAATAAAAGGAGTAAGGAAGAGAGATATGTAAATTGATTTCTAAAGGTTTGGAGATATCCACTTTTACCTACTTCCTCTCCTTAATAACATGTTAAGAATTTTCTTTATCACAAGATCAAATACAAATCCCCTTTTCTTGAAGTTATAGGATAACCTTTGTGTTTACTCTTCTTTTTCAATGGGCTAAAGAATAACCTATAACCAACCTTTCAATGGCTTCTAATATAACCTCTCACAAACTTTCACTCTTAATATTTCTACCCCACAAAATACACTTCTCACAAGTACACACTCCTCATAAACACCTTCAAAAAATATGTCAATCTTTGACAAACCTAAGGTGTTTAGGTGCTCACAAATGATTTAGAATGAACACATAAATAAAATCATTTAAGCTTTACAAAATCCACATAAAACGTTACTAAAAACTTATAAACTAATGGTTCAATGCTCATTCTCTCACAAGAATGCTTATAACACATGTTGCATGAAAATAACACATATGAAATACATATTTATAAGTAAACAAAAAACCTAACTAGTTGTTTATGGTCATTCCCCAACATCTCAAAATAATTAATTCATTTTAGCATTGTAAATTTGAACATTTTTGCTTATTATACGCTTCGACTGGTCAGCCTATACATGCATTAGTCGATCAATCTAGTCATAAATTGGTTTTTTAATGATAATTCATACGTATTTCAATGTAATTTAATTCCTAACTCATTCATACACGTCCAAATAAGACCAAAACATTTTCTAACATCTCTAAATACTTATTAAAACTATTGTAACATAATCACATGTATTCACACAATCTTTGATCCAATCTTAATTTTAACAATTTATCCTAACATTTTCAAAATACAAGTCTTACCATATTCACATACTTTAACACATTCAATTGCACACAGTCACATAATATATAAACATTTATTCAACATGATATTCAAATACAATAATCTTATCCTCTTAATTATGCATCCTATATATAAATCACTAACTATGAATGCAATATGTGTGACGCGAGTCCTTTAACATAGTGGAAAGACCAAGAAGACATTTATAATAAAACTTGAACATACAACCTATTTATTTTTCTATCTTAGAGCTTGATCTTCCATCCATCAGCTTGATCTTTAAATAAACCTAACTTTAGGTCCAATGCTCCTATTTATATCTTGGTGTTCATCCATCTCGACATTTGCTCCAATGCTTCACCATAAGCCCCAAAATGTGTTTCTCCACTCTCTCTACTACAAGGGTGCAACATGCATTTCCATGTCACGTTACATCAACCTTTTCTTTGAACATATTAAACAAGCTAAAACCATTGGTAGTAACATTTTTTTTCTTCATCATAGTAAAGGTGGAACTAATCTTGGTTCAACAATCTCTCCCTTTTTTGGTAAAATTTTTATGTGATATTAACAATATTTAACATGAAAAATCACATGCAAATATAACTCATATACAAGCATTTTGCATCCATTAAGTTAATATTAAACATATTTCCACATTTTTATAACCATAAAAATTTGACATAAAAAATATCACACATCTTCTCCCCTTATACCAAACAATCTTTCATAATGTCACTTGAAATTTTTTTGAAAATCATTTGAAAAATTCTCTTATTCATACTCCCCCTTACTCAAACACAAAATGACAAAGTCAAAATATTACATCATCAAAACTTAAAGGGGATCATCATAAATCGAAAATATTATTTTAAAAATAAAAGGACAATTGATAACCTATCTAAGACTTTCAAAGGGAAAAGTCCCCCTTTATTCAAAATCAAAAACAACTAAGTAACCATATTTCAAATTCAAATTTATTCCAAAAGTATTCAAATTTACATCATATAATTGTCACCTAAAAGATGTAATCCTTATTAGATACCAACATTAAACCATTTCAAAACCAATATCACACTTATAACTCCATAATTGTTAAAAAAAGCTTAACTTTTATTACAAATTACAATAATCATCAATTTTCTGTTTGACTAACTCCCTCTAAATTAAAAAAAATGAACAATTTAATAAGTTTGAAAAATTCTCAAATTCAAATTTTAGTCAACTTAAAATTTTCAACAAACTAAACTCAAATTGTTACAAACTTCCTAAAAATTATGACTCACCCTAAAAATATGAATTATCACTTTCTAAAAATTCAAACTCATATAAGAAACATGAAGGGAATCATATCTAAGAATTAAACATCATTCAATATTTCATTACAACTTCCCCTAAGTTGATTAAAATTTAGCATCTATTTCAATAACCTCAAATTCTACCTTATCCAATTTTATAATCTTTTTCTAAATTCATACATTGTTAATTTTCAAAATTTAAAAAGTCACATATCAAGGAACATGGAACATGAAAAGGATCATAAAAACTAATTACACATTAAAGGCCATAAATCAAAAGCATCATTTAATATAAAACCCCCTTTTCATAAGATACTTTAATATCACATTTTATTTCATGCCCCCTAAAAAATTGGTTTTTTTACAAAGCAATATAATGCAAGAATTTAGTGAAATTCAATTTCTCGAAATTGAAAAATCAAACAATGCAATAATAAAAACATAAGCAACTCAAAAATCAAATACCATGATTTTATGCTTAAGCTTCCCTTAAGTTTATGCACTAGGAGTTACTAAAAAACACAATAATATAATAATTTCCAATCATTGAAGGTAATTGCAATATTAAAATCATCAAAAGTCACTAAGGATTTAACAACTCATTATAAACATTCAAATGGTATCAATATCATCATACTTCGTAAAAATCATGTAGTCTAATTAAATTCATGCATTTTAAAGAAGTTCAAATTTCCCCCAAGAAAAACAATTTTCAAGTTCAAAGGCATCTTATAATCATCCAATATTCTAAAGACATATGCAAACTCATAAACATATCAAAGTTTATGTCTTTTAGAAGTTTATGAAATATTAAAAAATCATCAATCAAGATACCATCAAAACTTAGTAGAAGTCATTTTTTACACAATACATCAAGTATTTCATAGAAATGATTTAAAAAAGATATTTAGTAATTATCCAATTGACTTATCAATTTTCTCAAACCCTTTTATAAATTTAAATTACGGAGGTAATTTATCAAATTTCAAGATTTATCAAATTCATCAAAATAATTTTACAAAATCTTCCACTTTATAAAAACATAAAAAAAATCAAAACTCCTCCTCAGTAAAAATAAATTTTCTTTCTTTAATTTAGAAAGATATGTAAGTGCCAATTTCTAAGACAATGATCATGATTGGTATCACAAATTTAAGTAAAGTTTATAGAAAATCATAATTAACATCTATTTTTCAAAAGTATCAACATGCATCTAAATGCTAACTTTTTAAAAAATCTATAAGTTCTAGAATTTCTCTTAAAGGCATACTTACATAATTTTGATTTTTCTAATCATGCAAAATCTAGTAATGTATGATAACACATTATCCATTCAGGTAATCAAATAACAATCAAGTGTTCATTTCATATACCAAGTACATGCATTTTACACAATTAATCATAATATCAAAAATTATTCAAAATATCAAGAATCATGTTCTTTCATTTGATCTCTTCTCTTCCTTGGTTCAACAATGTGTCTTAGTAATTTTCTTCTTCTTTTGCTCTTAGAGATACTCTTAATGTTCATGGGCTTATAAAACAAAATTTTAACGAACCTTTGTTACTTATATCATTTTAAGTCTTTGTAGGTTAGTCTCCTTTCTACTACCTATGCCCTTTGGTGAACTATAAAACCATGATCATTTTTCAAAACAAAAAATTTTTATATGCCCAAATCTTCCATAATAATGACAAATATATGAAACATCATAATAATACAAATTTGATCTCAAGTTTTTCCTATAAGCATTTCTAGGTCTATTATTCCTAAACATTATTCCTTGTGAAGTTTTTTTGCGTAGAATAAGAATGAGAGATGTTCCATTATGTAGAATGAGTATGATAAATGTTCTTGGAAGCTTGAAATGCATATGGAAATCATAAGTGGAAATTGGCCAAAATTGCTTAATAGGTGACTTATATGAATTGTTTTTGAATTGTTCATTTGTGATGAAGTTATGCCTATTTTTTGGGATATACACATTTCATTTAAATGTAATCCTATATGTATACGTAAAATCATGATGTTTTCTCCTAAGTTGAGATTTAGAATATGATGCATCATTCTCTATGGATGGCCTAGGTATTTCTTTATCTTCTAAATTGTTTTCTTTAATAAATTTCATCATACTCCTTGATAGAGCATTATCACTAGTGTATCCTAGTTTATGCTTATTATTCATAGATTTTGTGGTCTTAGCAATGATTCAAATTTCTTTATCTCGTTAGTGAAACTAGACAATGAACTCTTAAGGGATTCAATCTCCTTTAACAAAGATTTATTGTCATCTCACAAATTTTGTGCATACATTCCTTAATTCTAATTGTCTCTTCAAGGACACATTTTTCTCTATTAATTTTTGCATACCATTAAACTCCATATTCTTTGATTTTATTTCTTTTCTAAGCTTCTCATTTTTAAGCTTACATAAATCTAATAGTTTCAAGGTTTCTTTATGATTAGTGGATAATTTCTTCTTTTTCTTGGTCATTTCTTTCAAATGTTATCTAAAACACAATCATCTTTTATCATTATGAGATTTAGAATAAGAAGGTACATCATTGTTATAAGGTTTTGAAGTAGTTCATACCTTATCATCCAAGAAGCATATATAAGCTATCTCTTCATGCTCGCTCACCTCTTCTTTAATTTGGTATATGCTTTCATAAGTTTTTTCTAATGTTTGCCATATTTCATAAGCTTTTTTTCAACTTGAAACTCTATTAAATTCTTCCCTACTTAAGGCACAAAATAAAATGTGTACAACATTATAATTAAGAGAGATAAGATCTTTATCTAATTTTTCCTATTCATTCTCATCCTTTGAAAAGACCTCCGTCTATTTTTCCTTTTCATTCTCATCCTTTGAAAAGACCTCCATCTACTTTTTCCTATTCATTCTCATCCTTTGGAGCTATCTTCTCTACATTATTTACAACTATAGTCTTTGTTAGGATGTGGGGGCCATTTTTATAGTTTCCTAAAACTCTATTCCTAATGATAAAAGACAAATTTTCATTTTAGTTCTCTAATCTCTATAATTATTTCCATCAAAACAAGAGAGTCCATCATCACTATCTAAATGTGTCATAATCTCTTTTCAGCAATTCACCATAAATCAACTATGTGATACTTAGGCTCTGATACCATTTATTGGCCTTAAGACACTTAAGAGGGGAGTGAATTAGGTTCTTCCTTACAAAATCTTTTAAGTTAATAATACCTAAGTTCACATACTCTTCTAAACTATTGTGAAAAAGTTAAAGTAATTTTCTAACTTAATTCCTAATTCACCAAGTTCTCTAAGCTATACAAAAACTAATTAACAATTCAGTAAGTAGTTTAAAAAATTTTATAAACAACATAAACAACTTGTAAAAATGTTTTAAAATAAAAGGAGTAGAGAAGAGAGAATCACAAACTAATTTATAGAGGTTTAGAGATATCCACTTTTACCTACGTCCTCTCCCTAATAACTTGTTAAGAACTTTCACTATCATAAGATCAAATATAAAAATATTTTTTTCTCAAGGTTATAGGGTAAGTTTTACATCCAAAATTTTTAAATAGGTTTAAGAATGATCTACACCCAACAGTCTCCCGTTTTTAATGGATTCTAGGATAACCCCTTACAAGCTTTCACCCTAAATATTTCCAACCTACATAATACACTTTCCATCAGTATACACTCCTTATAAAATACCTTCAAAATATGTCACTCTTTGACTAACCCAAGTTGTTTAAGGGCTTACAAATGATTTAGAATGAATACAAAAATAAACTCACTCAAGATTTATAAAATCCATATAAAAGTTCACCAAAAACTTACAATCTATTGCTTTCAATGCTCATTAACTCACAAGAATGTTTCTAGCATATGTTGGGTGAAAATAATACACACGAAACACCAATTTATAGGTGAAAAAAACTTAACTACCTGTTTATGACCATTTCCTAATACTCCAAAATTATTAATTATTTTTACCATTGCAAATCCGAATATTTCTACTCGTTATAAGCTTCGTTTGGTCAACTTGTATGTGCACTTGTCGACCAATTTGGTCACAGACTATTACTTTTTAACTTAGAATTCACACTAACTTCAATCCAATTCAATTTCTAACTTATTCATCCATATCCAAATCATGCTAAAATAATTTTTAACATCTCCGAACACTTCATATCATAGTTTTAACATAATCACATTTATTTACACAACCTTTAATCTAATCTTAACCTTAACAACTTATCCTAACATTTTCAACATATAAGTCTTACCACATTCACATACTTTAATGTATTCACTCACACATACTCATATCACATATGATCATTCCTTAAAGTGGATTTTCAAACAATATTATGTATCCAATATACAAATAACTAACCATGAATGAAATATGTATGATGTGAGTCCTTTAACATCGTGGAAAGACCAAAAACACACTTATAATAAAACTTACACACATAACCTATCAATTTCACTATCTAGGAGCTTGTTTTTCCATCAATTAGCATCTTCAAGTAAATCTAACTTTAGCTCCAATGCTCCCATTTCCATCTGGGTCTTCAACCATCTCCATTTTTTCTCTAGTGCTTCAATGTAAGCTCTAAAATGTACTTCACCACTCTCTTTACTACAAAGCTCTAGCATGCATCTTCATAACAAGTTACACCTATCTTTCCTTTCAATACATTATACAAACTAAAACCATTAGTAGTAACATTTTTTCATCATCAAAATAAAGATGGAATTATATTTGGTTTAATAATACACAATTTAAATCATTTTCAAACAATTTCCAAACTTTTAAAACTTCTCAAAACTACTTTTTTAAATAAAAATTAACTAAAAACACTTAAAAAGCTTTTTAAAAACATGTTAATGCATTAAGAGGGCCTTCTTTTCGAACTTCACCAAATTATTCTTGAGTATGAAAAACTATATACAAATACCTAATATGCAAGACATATGCAAACTCTTGAGCAAAATGCAATGCACAAATGTAAACTCTTGACCCCTTAACGTGTTAACCAGAATAGGATAGGATTTACAAATAAAGATACAAACATAAACCTATTCAATCTTCTTCTTATTCTTGATCTCTTCTTCATTTCACTTGATCTTCAATTTAATACTTTCTCTACCATTTTCATTTTCTTCATGAAAAATTGAGTTTTAGGCTATAAGATGTGTTCATGCAATTTATCCAAATTCTACCTTTCAAATTTCATCAAAATCAAAATATTAGTAAATTTTATTTTTATAATCATCAAAACCATTAATTAGAACCTCCCTCAATTCAACGCATATAGTTTATCATACTCGAAAGAAAATTAAAAAAAGGCTTTAAATAAAATCTTTTTGCTACATTAAAATAAGTTTAAAGAACATATTAAATGATTTTGAATCAAATTTTTTATCTGATGAGTGTGGTTTGATCTTTGAAAGAACTTGAGAATTTATTAAAAAACTTTTTAAAGAAGTTTGGTATACAAATTTAGGGATTTGAGTGACCCATATTAGGGTTTGGATAGCTTAGTTGACCAATGTAAAAATACGGTTGATTAGTGTCTTTTGGTAACACATATAGTGATTTTATGACCATATTAGTTTACCAATATGTTAGAAAGGTCGACTAATGCTCTTATTACTAGTCATTTTAATGACTAATTTTTAATTTTAGCACTATTTTCAATTTTTTTGAGTACAAATAGACCCATATGGATTGTAGGAAAGAAGTTATTTTGATCCTTTATTCATTAGTATAAGTAATAGAGGGATGTTTTAATTCGTATCATTGTACAATTAATGTAATTGGTAAAATTGCTTAGGTTACACATTATGGATGTTTCTCTTTCACCTTGAATAAAATTTGTAAAGGATTATTTTTGACTCATGGAGAAGTAAGAAATTATAAATGTTCCTTTTTAATTATAACAAAGAAGCTCTTGTTTGAAAATTTCCTTTTTACACGTTAAAGGAAGATAGTGATTTTTCAAGTGAAGTTTGGGAAGTAGACGTGGCCAAAGATTATTTAATCAAACCACTATAAATCAACTTTATGTCTCTTTCTTAATCTCTTTAATTATTATTGTCATAGCTTTCTGGTTTTCATATATAAATTTATCATAATCATTCATTAGAATAAACAATTCACTTATAAATAAGAAAGGAAAAAGTGAATACATACAATTTATCCCCTTCTCATATGGCGTCTAAAAATAACACTAAAAATTGAATGAATACATGTTGTAACATTTGACAAGGATAAGCCTATTTATAAACAAACTCAGTAAAAACTCAAAGACTTAACCAACCTATTCTTACGTGATAATTTTTTTCCCCGCCTATGTATTTAGATCATCCAATTTAGTTTAAAGAAATTCTAGTTTATACAAATACATATCCCAAGAGCAGAAGCTATCACAATTTAATAAAAGTAAAAAGAACATGTTTATATAAATAGGAGGTCATTGGATTTTTATTTTTTATTATAGTTTATAGTTTTTGTTTTGAATATTTTGGTCTTAAAAAAACAAAAACTTGTTTATTTATTAACATAAATATAGTTGTACTTTTATTATTAGTAATCATGTATTAGTAATAATAAAATATTAAATAATTATTAAGAGTAATATAAATAAATAAATAAATAAAATTTAACATATTATGAAATATATATTGATAAATAATAAAAATAAGTTCTTCATTTTTTAAAATGAATAATTAATCAACTACAAGATTTGTAAAAATTCCTCTTAAAATAATATTTGTAGTAAAAAATTAAAAATTTTGATTCTAAAATTTTAAGATATATATTTTTTAAAAATTAAAGATTTTTATTTGTAGTTAATATTAAATAATTAAATAATATTTATTTAATTATGACCAAAATTAGTTTCTAATCTGAAACTTTAACTCAAATAAAGTCAATTCAACTATATAAAATCCCTAAACTGAAATTCAACTTAAAATGATATGTAAATATTATAAGCAATATAACACAATATAAATATGAAATAATAACTCAATTTATAACAATATAAAGATTATGGTCAGCGTTTACTTGTGGAGAAGCAATCCAATGTTAAGAAGAAGGGTGGATTAGCCTTAGGGTCTCTCTTTTACTTGTTTGGCTATAAAGAGTATAAATGAAAGGAAGTAGGAGGCAAGCTCATCGTTGGATGGTGACGATTGTGAAGATTTCCCTATGCCTTAGTTAAACCAATGAGGAAGTAGGTGACGAGTGGTCTGCCCATAACCTTCTCAATTTTCCCTAACCCAGATGAATCAACCAAGTTAGATCGAACCTTACTAAAGGAACTTTGGCTCTCTAGGAAGAATTAAGATAATTACTTGATCTGGCAAATGTAGCCATCGCAACTTTGTAGGTGGTGAAGAATGGCCTTCCCATCTAGTCCAATTCGATCTTAGTGAAGATTGTGGTGTAAAAGTAAGCTTCTAATCATTCTTATCATACCCATCTTGGGTTATGTTAAAGCTAGGCAAGGGACCTTGGTAACCTCGGTTAGTGGAGTTTAATTAGAGATAACCAACACGTAGCCGACTTATTCCATGAATGTGTCCTTGTGCCTTTGTGCCTTGTATCTATATGTCTTTCAGCAATGGAATTTTTTTTAATTTCTAAAAAAAAGATGAATAAATTGTACAATTGATAATAATGTAAAGGATAATTAATCACATAATTAATGATAATATAAAGATGAATTAATAATACAAGTAATAAAAAATATAAAAATAAATCAATATCATAATTAACATTAATATAAAGATGAGTCAATAACACAATCAACAATAATGTAAAGAAAGTAGGGAAAAGAGGATACACATAATTTTTATAGAAGTTCAGCTAACTGAAATTTAGCTTATGTCCTATCTCTGGTTATACATTGGAAATTTCACTAAATCGTAAGTTAAGTTTCAATCTTCTTCTTAGGATGAAAATGAGCCCTTAACTACACAAATCTTCTTTATTGAAGGTGAAGAGACACTTTTAACAACTCTTTTTCAAGGTAAAGAAAAGCCTTTAACGTTTAACCAGTCCCACAAAAGAGAAATCCCCTTTAGAAGTAACAAAATACACCTATAAAGATTTTTCACTTAAAGCTTAACAATCTAATGGCTCTTATGCTTTCAAAAAAGTAAAATATGAATTATGGAATACTTAAAAGCTTAAAGAAATAGAAAGCAATGGATTAAAACCCTAGAAAATGTGTCTAAAACGTGAAAATAGAAGATTGAATGAGAAGAAGATAATAAAAATTTTAAAATTTGATGAAGGTGATTTTATAAACTTTAAAATTAAAAAAAATGCATAAAGACGATTACAAAACAAATTAGGACAGTTAGAAACATTATACTGAAACTAAAAGAGATGATAGAGGAACTAGCTAGTCATTGAAGATCAATAAACATCGAGATTTATCTATGAAAGAAAGTTTACATTGCAAAATTAACTTTAACTAGTAAATCAATTAAATGCACTAGTTGGCTTGCAATGGCTGACCAATTTCCTTAAATTATCAACATTGGTTGACCTTTCTACGGTTTTGGTTGACTTGTAATGCCGTTAAACCTTAAAAAATCATCTAAAAACGATTTCAAAACATTTATTTTCCATCTTAATTCAATCTAAAAAACTTTCAAATCATTTTTTAAGTTAATTTAAGTATCAAGACATGAGAATTAAGATTTTAAAAAACATAAAGTGTCTTCGTGATCAATTTAGCACATTTTAAAAAATTTTAACTTCAAACCACTTTCAAAACTTTCTTAAACAATTCAAACTTGTTTCTTTTGCTTCAAAAAATTTGCACACAAGTTATAAAACAATGTTTGAGGTTGTATTAACAATCAAATTTATTCAAATACCTTAACTTTAAAATTTGACCTATTTAATTAAAATTTATGCAATTTTGAAACTTATGAAATGCATTATGCAAACTATGAGCCCATAGATTATCTAAGCATTAAGAAAAACTTACAAACAAGTTTAAGACAGATGACTAATAGTATTGGAGATTCCACAAAGCTTATTCATCCATTCTTGTCTAGTTTGACTTCCAAGTCCAAGTTTTTCACTTTGAATCAATTTCAAATGCGCCTATCTTTTAAACTTTACACTATAAACTCAAATTATTAGTAAACAATTATGTTTTGTTATCATAAAAACTAAGATTAAAACCTATCTTGGTTCAATAATCTCCCCCTTATTGATGATGACAAAACATGTGATATTAGGAAATAAAAACACATTTAAAATCAATCATTTCATATCAATTCATAAGCATACATCACATATTATTAAATATACCAATTGTAAATTACACTCCCCGTTTGTTTCATATGTTAAAAAAACTTATCCTCTCCCAAATATGTGCATTAACTCGTTTAGGAGAGTGGACATAAAAGCACAAAACACATATAATACACATGTTATGCATCTTCAAGCTCCAAAATCAAATTTTATGAGTATTGTTCATCTAAACCACATGTTATGCATATTTAACATGAAAATAGTATATTAAACTATATTGTGAACTAAAACCACATAGTTTTCCAAAAAATCATAATGTTCACATGTTATGCTTAAAAATGAAAAACATAGCTATAAAAATGATTTAAAACTTGATCCTATATAAAACAACTAATATTACATAATCTTCTCTTCCTTTTTGACATTATTAAAAAGTTAACAAAAGTTTTAAAAGATGTCATTTATGACTAAAAAAACCCAATTTTATAGAGGAAATAACATCAAGGTTGAAAAAGTATTTATAAAAACATAAAATTTTCAAATATGTCAAAGTTGAAAAACACGCATAAATACACAAATGAAAGTAGAAAATACATAAATAAACATGCAAATTCAAATAAACTTACTGCTAATTATGCTTGATTCTCTTGTAATCATACAAAACCTATCCTTACCATAAATTATGTTGATTATATTCTAATCATACAAAACCTCTGCTTATTAATTGGTTTAGTAAAGATGTTGGCCAACTGGTATTGTGTATACAAACTCCAATTTTATATCACTATTTTGCACATGATCTCTTATGAAATGATATCTAATCTTAATGTGCTTAGTTATTGAATGCTAAATTGGATTCTTGATTAGGTAAATGGAACCAATGTTATCACACCTAATTGAAATCTTAGTTAGATCTATATTATAATCTCTAAGTTGTTGCATAAACTAAAAAACTTATACATAATAACAATTAATTGGTACATATTCTGCTTCAGTGATTAATAAAGCCATATAATTTTACTTCTTACTAAACTGAGAAACTAATGCATTTCCTGAAAATTGACAAGTGTTAGATGTACTCTTTCTATATAACAGAACACTAATACGACCTGTATTAAAATAGCTAATTAAATTTATGTATGTATTTCTAAGATACCATAAACCTGAGGATAATGTGCTAACTAAATACCTCTAAATTCTCTTAACAACTAAAAGGTGAGATTCTATAGGACTTAATTGAAACCTAGCACATAAGTAAATAGTAAATATAATATTAGGTCTACTAATGATAACATATAACAAACTACCTATCATCCCTTTATATAACTTAGAATCTATTGGTTTGATGTCTTCATCCTTATTCAACTTAGTAGTTACACTCATGAGGGTTCCTAATAGCTTTACTTGATATATTCCAAACCTTTTAAACAACTCCTTAGTGTATTTGAATTGATTAATGAAAATTATATCTTTCATTTGCCTAATTTACAATCCAAGAAAGAAATTTAACTCTCCTAGCATACTCATCTCAAATTCATTACACATACATTTAGAAACTCCTTACACAATATCTCATTTATAGCTCTAAAATGATGTCATAAACATAAATTTGTATAATTAAAATATCATCATTTTCATTTTTAATAAAAAGAGTAGTATCTACATTATCCTTCGAAAAACCATTTTGTAATAACAAAGCACTTAACCTCTCATATTAAGCTTATATACATCGTTAGGTATATCGTGGTTCTTAAAATTAGGTGGTTGCTCTATATAAACCTCTTCTTGAATGAAACTATTAAGAAAAGTACTCTTCACATCCATTTGATATAACTTAAAACCCATTTAGGATACAAATCCTAAAAGCATCCTAATAGCATTTAATTTAGCTATGGATGCAAAATTCTCATCGTAATCAATTCATTCTTATTAATTGTAACTTTTAACTACTAATCTAGCCTTATTTCTCATAAGGTTTCCTAACTTATCAAGTTTTTTCTAAACACCCATTTAGTGCTTATGATTTGATGATCATTAGGCGTAGGTACTAATGTCCAAACTTTATTCCTTTTAAATTGGTTCAACTATTTATTCATGGTTAAAACCCTGACTAAATATATCATTCATAGGTTTAAGCTCTATATTAGAGATAAAAACTATATGGGACAAGTCTCTAAAGGATGATTTGGTTACTAAACCTCATTCAACTTCACTTATAATTTAGTTTGGAGGGTGGTCCATTTTAAACATCTTTTTTCTAGGTAAGCCCTTATCTCTTCTATTTTTCTCATTTGGCTCAACATTAGTTCACTAGGTTTAAGGGGGTTATCTAGATTTTCCTCTTTTTATTCTTCTAGTCATTTCTTTAAGTGTCTTGATAAGCCTATATCCACATCCTCTACACTTTTCTTCACATTAAAAGAGTTTGTTTCATCAAATACTACATTTATATCATCATTATTTCTCTTGTTAAATACCATATAGACTCTACTAATGAAAGGATAACCTACAAATATGCCTTGTTCAATTTTTGCATTATATTTACCTAAGTTGTTTCTAGTGTTCAAAATGAAGTACTTACACTTAAAAACCTTAAAACAACTAATTTATGGCTTTTCCTATACCAAAGTTCATAAGGGATCTTGTGTATGAAAGGTTTTATGTAGACATTGTTTAATGCATGACTTGCACATGCTTTGACTTTAGCCTAAAAATATTTAGGAACACTATATTCATCCAACATATTCCTAGCCATCTCTTATAACGTTATATTTTTTATAATTGTGTTTTTGTATGTGTTTTTTTTAATGTTTTGCATGTGTTTATTGCATAATATGTTGTTTTTATTGTGTTTCAATATTTGTTTTGTGTGTTTTTGTTTAGTAGAATTTTAATTATTGTTTTGTTTGTGTTTATTATTAATTTGGAGTAAGTTTTGTTTATTTAAGTGTTTTTATTTGTGT
>JAOXYD010228981.1:0-18157 GCA_028565735.1 Pinacopodium congolense
TTGTCATCATAATGGAAGTTATTATACTTGCATTCCAGTTGTTAAAACATAAGTGTTGCCAGATTTATCACATGATATTGTAAATAAATCAATGCCATATGCTGTTTTTCCAGACTTGATCAAGCCCACAAAAACATATATTGTTTTTAATCAGTGTAACAGTGGCATTTTAAGAATTGGAAATAGTGGATTGATTAAAACTTCCGAAACTGCCTTATTGCTTTGACTATAAAGTTTAATGGACAGATTAAATTTCTACAAAAAGGCTCAATTACTTGCAACACACTTTTTTGCAGTCAATTCGTTGTTGAGTATTGTTAATAGCAAACTACGTGAGATGATATTCATTTTCTGTCATGCTCATTGGTTTTCCTTAATAGCAAACTACGTGAGATGAGAACTCATTTCTCAATATCTGACCATTTGATTCCTTTCACTGATTTTACATCGTATCAAACATCAAAATATGCCAATGATTTCAAATGCAACACACAGAATCACTAATTTCTGTACATTATGTCATTTACCCTATCTTGCACCAAATTCATCATTGAACTATTCGAACATCCATGTCCTAATATCTTCACTTGTTTAACCCTAAAACCACTCAAAGCAAACAACAGACCCCAAAAGAATAAGACATTCCAAAACAAACTACGACAATTACCGTTCAATATGGATACACGATTGGTTACCTGGAGCTTGTGTGTCAGCAGCAGGAGTAGAGGCGGCGAGGGTGAGCGATCTGGGGAGGGTCAGCGGGTGCTTCGATGGCATTGTCTTGGTGGCGTGGGTCTGTGGGAAATCTAGACGATTGAACGAGGACGACGACGATCCGCGTGAATTGCTAGGTCTGAAGCGCTGGGTCGGGCAGGATGGTGGAGCAGCTGCGTCCCGTCATTCCTAGTGGCCTGAGTACGGCGGATCTGTGGGTGGTGGCGTGGGTGTCTCTGGTTGTCGTGGGTTGCTGTCTGATTTTTAGCTGTGTGACCTACAGATGCCTTGAGGAAATCGGTTTTGTTTGTGGATTTTTTTACTGTACAGGTTCCCCAACAACACAACCCAACCAAACACTATTTTGAACCTCGATTTTTGTGCTGGATAAAACAAAAACCCAAATCAAAAAATGCCAACGTTACTGAACGTGACCTAAGAGATTTAAGGGTATCAAGAATAAAACTCCACTTAATCGAATCATATTCCTTGTTAAAATCTATTTTGATTACACAATTTTGACTGGATTTTTTTACTCCTATAAGATCTAAAAATCTCCTTAACAATCAACATACGATTCCCTATATTTCTCCCCTTGATGCATGAACCTTGAGAGGGATTTATAAACCTTTCAAAAACTCCTTTAAGCCTATCAGCAAATAACTTTGAAATCAACTTATAAATAGTATTACAATACGAGATGGGTTGAAAATCTTTCAAAGAATTTGGAGAATGCAACTTTAGGGCCCAAACATATAAATGTTTTATTGAGTTCCTTTAGTAATTTTCCATGAACAAATAACTCAAAAACAACCTCTACAAAATAAGGCATTTAACCCATCAGTTTAGCAGTTTTATCAGGTTTAAGCTTAAATAAGGCTCGATCAATCTCCAATTCAGTAAAAGGTATAGTAAAGAAGTATATCCCTTGAAAAGAGACCTAATCAGAAATGATAGGCGTTAAATTATAAGCTACTTGAGACTCAGATCTAGGATTATTATAGATCCCCTTAAAGTAACTTACTACTTCCTGACACAACTCCTGCTGGCTACAAGTAACTGAACCATCATTCTTAGTAAAGAGGTTATTCTTTTATGATTTCTCCTTGAAAAATAGAATTGTGGAAAAATATTGTATTTCTCTCACCTTCCTTCAAATATTGAACCTTTCCCTTTGTTTTACTAAGGAATAATGAACATCAAAGGTCTCGTTATACTTCAAAATGGCCTCATTCTTAGTTTTAAAGAGTTGTTTAGACTTAGGGGAACATTGCAAGTCATTCTAAATCTTATCAAAAGCACTCCTATCTTTGTTAATTGCCTTTGTAGTGTAAGAAAATTCTTTATTAAGCAATTTAAACTCCCCTTTAACTTTCTCCAATCTCCGCATGCACTTATACTAATTAAAGCCTTATATAAGGAAGGCTAAACCCTTAATCACTACTTCACCGAAACCATTTATATCAAATAAATAATTGATGAACCTAAAGGTTAGTGCCTTTTCACAATAGTATAAATATTTTGGATAATTAAAGGGTTATGGTTAGAAGCATGTGGATTAAGCACATTGACCAAACTCTCTGAAAATTCCTGCAACTAATCTCCATTCATAAAAGCCATATCCAACTGCTTCTTAATAAACATACTCCCCTTCTTCATATTAGACCAGGTGAAATAGTTCCCATACACTTTTAAATCTGTCACCACTAATTTACTCACGCAATCCTTAAAGTCAAAAGTAAAGTTTCACATATTAGCATCCCCTTCCACTTCAAAAGGGTACATAATGATATTGAAATCATTAAGTAATAACCATGGGTAATTGATAGAGGGTTCAATGGAAATAAGATTTTCACAAAGAACATTTCTTTGAAAAGACAAGTTGTAATAATAAAAAAAGGTAACAAAAAAAGCTCTTATTACGCCCTTGACACAATATAAGTAAATGAACTAGTTGGTCAGTAACTAATAAAGGAGTTACTTACATTGTGGAAGGGTTAAAGTCAATAACTATTCTACCATAGTGATGGTGCTAGTGATTGGTGATAATCTCCCAATTCTTCAACATAAAACAGGGCTGAGAGCATTTATTAACTGCAAGCTTAGTTTATAGTAGACCAACCATACACGATTACTGAGTCTTGATGAAATCCAACATTAACTGTTATTTAATTAGGCAATTAAGCCCTCTCACATTCTAGGAGATAATGGACATCAATGGGGAGAAGAGTTAGTTGTCCTCCTCCTTCTACTAGATTTCCTTCTACCTCCAAAAGTCTTATTGACAGCCTCAGGTGAACATTTATTAGGTAGTAAAGTAGAAGCTTCATTGTTGCTTAGAGAAGGTTCCTTTACCCTAAATCTGTCAGTATAAGGGAGACCTCCTTATTCACTACAACAGAAGGGAATCCTAGTATAGTGAACTCATGTCTCTGTTGGAGGGCCTCCTAACTCCCCCCTAAAGGTTGAAATAGCTACCTTTGTAGTCCCATATATTTCCTGAGCTATAGGCATCTCCGGTGAAACCACCTCCTCCCATTTTCCTTGCCCACACTCAAGTTATCTATCCTTAGTAGAATTCAATTACACCCTAGTCCTTTAGGGTACCCCTCCCTGGCCTTCATCACCCTTAACTTTCATTACTCTCCATTAATTGCTCTAATTCACCCCCCAAGTTAGCCAAGTTTTCAAAGTTATTAGAAGTTTTAAGATTGAGCCCTGAATCTGGCACACCATCTACCACTAAGGATTCAGTATTCCTTACAACTAAAGATAACAAAATAATTCTACACCAAACTATTTTTTAGCTCCTTAATAGCTAGTTTTAACAGTTTTAACTATTGACTAGTCTGAAACATTATACATTAGGCTTCCAAGGTGTTTTCTCATAATTAGTCTGAGTGTGCCAAGAATAGGAGATGTCCACAGTATCCTCAAACATCTTCCCCTTCTCATTTACTCTAAGTAAAGGTTATAAACTCGTCAAGATAAATAAAAGTACCAAAAAAACTTGCTAAATGGCTTAAACCCTCGACAGACCAATATTCAAGAGGAATTTTATGAATATTAATCCATAATGGAACTTGCTTACATTTGATGTCACTGAATCTAATGCCAAGTTTCCTACATTGAAGAAAGAAAGGTCTATTATTAATATGCTAAGGACCGCTTCCACTACTTCTATAATTTAAGAGCAGGACTGAAATTTGAACAAGAAGAGATTCTCTTCAAATGGCAAAACCTCACTAATCCTATAATTTTTCCATGTTTGCATGGCCCAACGATGAAATGCTAGAAAAGGAAGCTTTTTTCCCGAAAAGGAAGCTTTTTTCCCAAAAAGAAACCAACAAAGGATGATTCCTATTGAGAAACAACATACTTAAGAACTTGAATGGAAGGAGTAACAACCTAATTACCCTCAATGGAAGTAAGAGGGCAATAAAATAGCTTATACAAGGCCTAGAATCCCCTAAAACATAAAATAGCTTGTTACAAGGCCTAGAATCCCCTAAAACCTAACTCCATGTTTTCCTAATAAAAGGAGAAGTAGAGTGAGAAGGATGGCTCAAGGAATAGTGGTAAGAAGGGGGAGTAAGCTGCAGGAAAAGGAGAGGAGCATATTAGAGGGAAGGAAGAAGGAGCACGAGAAGAGCTAACAAAAAGAGAAGGGGTCACTAAAGAAGAACGATGAGCATAGACAAAATAGATAAGAGGGGGAAAAGGAGAGTAAGAAGCAATATGAAAGCTCAAAGGAGAACATAATGGGAGAAGCAATAGGCAAACAGGGAGAAGTAGGTAAAGAGTAGGTAGAAGTAAGAAAAGGAACAAGAAACACAGGAGCATGTAAGGGGAGGATAGAAGGACTCACAGAGATTTTGACCAAAGGATAAAGCAGAGGAGGGAACTCCTTAGACCGAGTAGTCCTTGACATAAAGAGAGAAAAGTTAAAAATAGGCAGGAACAAAAGAAAAACAAATAACAGAGGTGGGAAAAGGGAAAACGAGTCCAACCAAGACAAGGAGAAGCTTCGAAAACCAATAAAAGAAGAAGGAACCAAATAATTTTCTTTACTATTAGAAAATAATTTTCTAATTAAGGAAATTTATTTATAATTATATTAGAAGATAATCTTTGTAATAAGATTAGAAACTGGTTTTTCTAATTAAATTAGACAAATGATTTTTTTAATTAGGTTAGAATGTCTTATTTATTTAATTTGTGCAAAAGAGATTTTCAAAGTTATAATAAGTAAGAAGAGGAATTACTAAAAATTATTTTCAATTAAATTTATTAAAAGAGTCAAGATAATTAGAAATAATTTCTTATTAATTATGAATATTATTTTTAAATCAAATTGAATTTCTATTTCAAATACGTGTTCAATTTTACTAAAGAATCAATAATCTAATTTAATTTAATTTTTAATAGCTAGTAAATAAGTCTAAATGCTTTTTTAAACTTGTAAACTCTCTAAATAAGATTGCTAAGAGTTTTTGAAGGATCTTTGTAAATGTTTATGAGTATTTTTAGCATACAAAGTGATCAAATCTTGGTTTTAAGCATTCATCTTGTTTCTTTATGGTCCAAAGCAAAGTTTCTAATTTTTGTGTTCTTAATCCAACAATTTTTGTTTTGTGATTTGTTTATAAGGCTTTCAAGAAGGTTGCCACTCATACATTTCATCTTAAAACTCATTTGAGCCCTTTAGTTATTGAGATTCAAGTGAAACACCTTTGAGGTGTATTTGTTTTTATTTAAAGGAGCATTTTAATTTCTTGGGTTTGGGATTGATTCAAAGGTTCCTCTTTACCTTAAAAAATTGTATAAGGTTTCTTTTCACCTTCCAAAAAAAAGATTGAGTTTTTACAAGGTTCCTTTTTACCCAAAGAAAGTTTGCATCTTGTTTTGCTTTAAGTGAAATATCCAACACAATTGTTGGAGAATGGACATAGATAATTGAGGTTACCTAACCACTACAAATTTCCTTGTGTATCCACATTATTCTATCTTTTAATTTTAATCTACCATGTTATTTCCTTATATATACTTCATAAGCATTTGGCATAACTATTTACATAATGTAGAAGTTAAATTTTGGTTCAGAGATTATATATAGAAAAAATCGATTTAGATTGTTAGTTTAGAAAATTTTTAAGTACCCAACTCATCCTTTATTAGATGCCATGAGGACTTAGAGTAATGTCATTTTGAATTGATTAATTTCTCATAACTTTAAAGGAAAATAAAAGAGGGATGCTAACACCATGATAACACAATATAAATAGTTGTATGAAGTAGAGTTGAAAGGTAAAGTACCTTTAAAATATTGTCTCATTTATTAAAAATAAGTACAACCATAAAAGGCGTTTGCTATAACATAATAATAATTATTATTAGAATAAGAAGATTATTGCATGAATTTTCTTACCAATCTAATATGATAAAGATTATATATACATATACATACATACATATTTTTTTAACTGATGTGTTTGGGTATATGATATTGAATTTTGATTCAACATTACCATAATGTCCAAGGCATGATGACAAATTGGTTATTAACCAAAAGTATTTGGTACATATTTATACAAAGAGATTATATATAGTGGATTAAGAGTGAGTTATGTTTAAAATGATGTGGTAAGAATACAAAGTTAGAAAACTAAGATAGAAAACTAAGACTATCTTTTTATACTATATCGATTAAATCAATATAATAAGAATGATAAAGCTGCATACAAGGATACATAAGAATGAGTCCCTTGATTTAGAAGTGACATACAACTTCTTATTATATAACATACCATAACTTAGTTTAGTTACAATAACTTAACACATAATACAATATCACTTTATACAAAACATTCCACATATATTACACAACATACAACCATAATGATGGCAAATAAACAACCACACCACCACTTTATGTATAGCATACTATTAATTCATAACATACCACTACTATGTACAAATCATATAACCACTTAACAAAAAATATGACACCTCTTAATGGATAATGTACTTAGACTTTATACTAATTATACTACCTCTTTCTATAACTACATCAACACTTTATACAAACAATTTCAACATTATAAAAATTGTACTACCATTATGTACCATAACCACCACTTAACACAAAATAGACCACTACTTTGTAGATAAGATGCCACCACTTTATATAAAATATATCACTAGTTAGCACATAACACACCTTACTTAATGTAAACCAAACCACAACTTTATACTAATTATACCATCACTTTGTAAAACCCATACCAAGATTTTATACTAGCCATACCAACACCCTAAGCCCTAATGGAACCTAAGAGGGGGTGAATAAAGTACATCAAAATTTCTAAATAGACCTTTTTAAAATGAATATGCAATTCCTAAACCATAATTCAACTTAAATGTGATGAACATGCTTATGTTAGATGCTCATACTAATAATATAAGACAAATGCAAAAATACTACTAAATGAGAGAAAGGTAAGAGGGGATACATAAGCAAATTTTATAGTGGTGCGCTACCCTTTATTGCCTACATTTACTCTCCAACAATCTTGTTGTATATTTCACTAATCATTCAAAATAATTACAAATATTAATTGGGTGAAAAGGAACCCTTCACAAACCTATTCTTCCTTTGATGAAGGTGAATAACAAACTTGTACAAATCTTTTAAAAGGTAAAACCTTTTTCACCAAATCCTAATCCCATCAAATCAAATAACCCCTTTAAAAAAGCAATTTACACCTTAAATGATGTTTTAATTGAACATCTAATATCTCAAGGGCTCAAAACTAATCAAAATGAATGATATGAATGGAAAAACTTCTTAAAAGCTTTCTAAACAAAGAAAAAATGATATTTTTTTATATTAAGAAAATAAAAACCAATCACTTGCTCAAAATAACCAAACACACACAAAAAATTCAACAATAAACTCAAAGAATGTTTCCTAATCTTTTAATGCTCAAATGTTTTTCAAAAACTCATAAACATTTTTACAATACACTTAGAACCTCTATTTATAATGTTTCAAAGCTTAAAATGTCATTGAAACATCAAAATAGTCATTGCTATAAAAAAATATTATCGTTGCATGCTAAAAACTGGTTTTTACTCATTTTATAGTGAGCACAATGGTGGTCCACAATGGCGTCATTCGTCCCAACCATTATGCTTTTGTATAAGACTTACACTATAATGGCACAAATGATACCACCTCTATAGGATGTTGTTGATCTTCTAGAAAAAAAAATAAAAAACAATGTGACTTCAACAGTGTTGTTAACCTTGTCGTTGTGGAGTACTGTTGAATCACTTTTCAATTATTTGAAAATTAACCAAAACACTTCCAAACACTTAAAACTTGATTAAAACAAGTTAAAAAGTTCCCTTGAGTAATGTTTATGATCAAGACTTATCATCTGAGACCAAAAAACTTAAAATTTCTTGATCCATGCAATTTTAAGCTCAATTTGAAAATTTTTCTAATTCAAACTTAATTTCTAATAACTTTTAAACAATCTACAAAATTTCACTTAGCTAGTGAAAATTTATGCACTTTTTAAAACTTTATGCAACATGTGAGCTATTTGAGCTCCTAAGATTATTAAACCTTTAAATGAAACTTACAAATAAAATTCAAACTACCTAAATAAGATTCTTGAAACTACCAAGTTGCTTGTTCTTACTGTATGCCCAATGTGATCTTCAAGTCCAAACTTCTCACATTAAACCTTGAACAATTACTCCTTCAATGACCCTATCTTTCAATCCATTCATCATATAGTAAATCATTTGTAATAATCATGTTTTGTTATCATAAAAACCAAGGTTGAAACCTCCTTTAGTTTAACAATCTCACCCTTTTTTATGATAACAAAATATATGATATTATAAAGCCAAAAACATAAGCCTATCATATTAAACCAAAGACTTAAAATTCTTCATAAATCTAAACATTTAACATCATATAAACTGATCACACTCCCACTTACTTCATGCATTAACAAATTACACTCCCCTTAAATATATGCATCCACATATCAAGCAGTAACAAAGCACGAAAGAGATCAAAATCACAATTATGTGTCAAAATCACAATTTATAAACATGATTAGCATTAGAAACATAAAACATCTAATGTCACATAAGCTTCTACCCATTTTTACATCATCACAAACGATTGAAAAGATACCACATGTTAATACTAGTAGTTACCAAAATTTAAATTCGATTTCAATTGTTAATAAAATCAATAGCTATTAAAGAATTTACTTAATTATCATAAAATATACACAAATTTCACAATTTTTTCAAAAAGAATTACCGTCAATCATACCTAATCCTCTTCTAATTGTGAAAAACCTATCTACTTTCCTTAGTTTGGAAAAAAAAATCATCCAATTGGTGTTGTGTATTAATAAAATTCAAATTTAACATCACTATTTTGCACATAATCTTTAATAAAATGATATCATATTTCTATAAGCTTGGTCTTAGAATTTTGAATTAGAATTTTGGATAGGCATATGGAACTTATGTTATCATACCTAATAAGGATCTTGTTTGGCTCCATACCATAATTTATAAGTTGTTGCCTAAGCCAAGGTGCTTGTGCACAATAACTCTCAACCGCTACATATTTAGTTTCAGTAGTTGATAAATCTACCAAATTTTACTTTTTACTAAACCATGAAGTTAATATATTACCTAAAAATTGAAAAGTTTCAAATGTAATTTTCCAATCCAAAAGGTTACTGGCATAATTTGGGCTAAAATAGCTAACTGACTATAAAGATGCATTCCTAAGATACCTAATTCCTAAAGATGTAGTTCCACATAAATACCTAAATATGCTCTTAATGGTTAAAAGATGTGATTCTCTATGACTTGATTAAAACCTAGCATATAAACACATACTAAGCATAATATCATGCCTACTTGTGATAAGATAAAGAAAATTATCCATCATGCCTCTATACAGCTTAGCATTTGCGATTTTGCCTTCTTCATCTTTATTCAACCTAGTTATGATACTCATAGGTGTTCCTAATAGCTTTAGCTTGGTCTACTCCAAATATTTTTTAGCAATTCCTTAGTATACTTGGCTTGATTTGTGAAAATTCCATCCTCCTTTTATTTCATTTGCAAGTAAGAAAGAAATTAATCTCTCCCATCATGCCCATTTAAAATTTTGTACTCATACAGTTGAAAAATTCCTTATATCAGCTTTCATTCATAGCACTAAAAATGACATCATCAATATAAATTTGAACAATAAAAATATCCTTATTATGCCTTTTAATGAAGAGGATAGTATTTATATTTCCATTAGAAAGGCTATTTTACAAGAGAAATGCATTCAATCTTTCATACAAAGTTTTAAGAGCTTGTTTCAAACTATACAAGGCTTTCGAAAGTTTATAAACATGATTTGGTGTATCGTGGTCTTAAAAATCGAGGGGGGAGATCTACATTTACCTCTTCTTATATAAGACCATTTAGAATTGCACTCTTCACATCCATTTGAAAGAGTTTAAAACCCATGGAAGATACAGAACCTTGATAACCTTTAATTTAGCTATGGGTGCAAAAGTTTCTTCACAATCTATTCCTTCCTTTCGATTATAACACTTAGTTACTAGCCTAACTTTATTTCTAAACATGTTACCAAAATCATCAAGATTTTTTTAAACACTCATTTAGTTCCTATAATATGATGATCTTTAGACCTAAATACAAAGATTCGAACTTTAATTCTCTCAAATTTTTTTAGTTCCTCATTTATGGCATGAACCCAAATTTCATCACTAAGTGCTTCCTCAATAATCTTAGGTTTTAAATGAGAAATAAAGGCAATATGGTGTAAGTCACTAAAAGAAGATCTGGTAACCACAACTCTGTGCACATCCGCTATGATTTGGTTTAAATGGTGGTCTTTCCTACTCCACCAATCTCTAGGTAATTCGTCATTACTCTTATCACTCTCATTTAAAAATGGGTTCACTAAGTACATGCTAAAAACCTTAAATATCCTCTTTTTCTTCTTTTGGACCTAGTTTTTACAAATCCTTTAATCAACCCATATTAACATCTTTAAAAGTTTTTTTCCCTATCAAGGAGTTTTGACTCATCAAAAACAACTTGAATAGACTTTTTAATTAATAAGGTTCTCATGTTAAGCACACTATTGTTTTATTAGTTCAAGAATAGCCTACAAAAATACCTTCATCCATTTTTAAATCAAATTTCCCTATGTTATCATTAGTGTTCAAAATGTAACATTACACCCAGAAACTTTAAACTAGCTAATCTTTGGCTTTTCCCAGTGACAAAGGTTATAAGGTATTTTATCTATGATTGGTCTTATGTAGGCCATATCTGACATATTGCTATACCGAGCTACAATTTCCTCCTAAAAATACTTGGGAAGTTCATACTCATTTATCATTTTCCTAACTATTTCTTACAATGTTCTATTTTTCCTCTCGACAACTCCATTTTATTAAGAGGTCCTAGGTGTAGATAAATTATGAAATATGCCTTGTACATCACAAAATGTCTCAAACAAATCATTTTCAAATTCTCTACCATAATCACTCCTAATTGATGCAATTATAACACCTTTTCATTTTGTACTCTTTTAACACATTTAAAAAAATATTCAAAACATTCATCTTTACTAGTAAGAAATAATACCTATGTAAACTTACTAAAATAATCTACAATAACAAAAGTATAAATCTTTCCACCTAAACAAGAAATACTAGTATAATGAAGAAAATCTATATGTAAAAGTTACAAAGGTCTAGCAAAAGTTACCGATTTCTTAATCTTAAAGGAACTTTTGGTTTACTTCCCTATTTGGCAATTTTTACACACCTTGTCCTTCTAAAACTTCACCTTTGTTAGTCCATTAACTAGTTGCTTATTATTTACATTGGATATAAGCTCCATGTTTACATGACCTAATCTCTTATGCAATATCCAAGCATCTTTATTCCTAAACTTAAAATATATAACATCATGATTAGAGAATTCATTAAGATCAATTGTATAAATTTCCTTCTCTTTTACCTATAAATACAATACTATTGTTTAACATTCCAAAAACTATGCATGATTTGCCTTCAAAAATTTCTTCAAAATATTTAATGTAAAATTTACTTACACTAAGCAAGTTATGCTTTAAACCATTAATCAAGAGCGCATTATCAATAATGGTGATTTTTCTTACCAAATCTTCCAGCGCCTTATCATTTTCTTCAAATGTTACATATCCACCATCTTTGATTTTAAATGATATAAATTGTAAAGAATCCCCCATCATGTATTTATAGCGTCTACTATCTACATATCACTAGCTACTTTTTAAATCATATAAAGAAAAAATAAATTATTTCACTTTATATATCCATATTAATTTTGATCCTTGGGGGTTACCAACCTTCCTACCACCTAAGCCTTTTAATGAACTACAAAACCAATTTTTTTAATTAAAATAAACTTTTCTACATGCCTAAATCTTCCACAAAATTGAAAAAAATCGTAGAAGCATCATAAAAATAAAAGTATGTTCTCATGTTATTATACCAATATGCACTATTTGGTTTCTTATATCCTTATGTCATTCTTAGATGATAATGAGTCCTAAAATATAAATGAAACATGTTTCTAGATTTGTTCATACTCATATGGAGAGCGTGGACATGTGTAGGCCAATGTTGCCTAACATAAGGCTTGAATGTATTATTTAGGGATTGTGCATTTCTATAGAATTTATACCCATTTCACTTATATGCACTTCCATTATAGATTTAGGTTTTGATCTTTTCATGAATGCAAGATGACTATTCCTAGGATGAGTTCTAGGTGTCAATGCAACATTATCAAATGAAGGCCCAAATACATGCTCTTCATCTAGATTCTTATCCTTTACAAATGGGATTTTGGAATTTATAATAGCACTGCCTTGATTGAATCCTAGTTTATGCACCTCATTAAAAGTCTTCTAGAATTCAAGCATGCCTTCCAATTTTTTCTTCCCCGTTGTAAATTTTGCTAATGATTCTTTAAAGTATTTTCCTCAATCTTTAAGGATTCATTTTAATTTACCAACTTCTCCCTGTCATCATTTTGAGAATTAACTGCACTCTTAGATTATATGTCATGCATTTCCTTCTTTAACCTATCATTTTTTAACCTACATTCATTCAAAAACTTTAATGTTTCCTTGCTATTGAAAGATATTTTCTCTCTTTTTTAAGGGCATGCTTTCCAAGCACTTAATCAACTGACCACATGACAACTCATCATTAACATCATCTTCATCAACATATGAGCGAGAGTTAGAAGTTATATCATCTTCCAAATCCATAAAGCACATGTTAGCTACTTCTTTATCCAATTGCTTACTCTTGGAATCAGTTGCATCATTCCACGTTGTAGCCTTTAAAGCCTTCTTCTTCTTACTTTCCCTCTTTCCCTTTTTACTACTTCTTTCATTATTCTCATTCTCTTTGAGAAGGGACATTAGTACGTTATATGTACCAGTTTCCTATGTTCAAAACATAAAATATCATAATATTTTTTCTAAACTCATTCTTACCTTGCTCTCTTTTCTTTAACCCCTTCATTTTCAAGAATTCCTTGAATTTCCTTATCAAGAGGACAGTGTTTTCATCTTCACTTCGACTTCAATATGTCTCTTCATCATTTGATGGTCCCTTCAAGACCTTAAATTACAACCCTTCTTCTTGTTCACCACTTCCTCTTCCTTTATTTCTTTAAGTCTCATCTCATAGGTTAGGAGGGATCCTATGGGTTCTTCCAGTGAAGAAGTGTTTAAATCTTTTACTTATTAAATGACAATCACCTTTGCCTCCTAAGTCTTTGGAAGCAACCTAAGCATTTTTCTCACAAATTACACAATGGTATAAGATTTTCCTAAACCTTTTAGTGAATTTATGATGTCAATAAACCTAGTACACATGCTAGATTTGCTTGAATCATATTTTATATGAAATAATTCATATTGATGTCTAAGCATTGACACTTTACTCTTTTTTACTTGATTTGTACCCTCATGTGTGATTTTAACTTGATTTCTACCCTCATGTGTGATTTCTAATATGTGCCATATTCTGTGAGCCATTTCATATAGCAACACCGTATTGAATTGATTCCTACCAAGTAAATAAAACAAAATATGGACAACCTTATTATTTAATGAAATCATCCACTGATCTTCATTACTCTACTCTTTCTTTACCACTTTTTTGTTACATACTACCCTTGTTGGAATGTATGGCCTATTGCTAACTGTATCCCAAATCTATATTTTCATCCATAATAGAAGATTTAATTTTAGTTTTCTAATAGAAATGGTCAAACTCGTCAAAAAATGGAGCCTACTAACATTTTACCTCTCTTAACTAGTTAATGCTATCAAGTATGTTGTTTTTATATCTTTACTCATAATTTTTATTAGTAAATTTTATGAACAATGTAAGACTAGCTCTAATGCCAATTGCAAGTCTTAATGGCACCTAGGAAGAAGGTGAATTAGGTGTTTTAAAATTACTTAACTAACCATCTAAACCATTTTTTATTTATATGAAATTCATATACTATAAACTTAAATGTGATAAATTTGTTTATGTAAAATGCTCATAATAATAATAATATAATAAAAATACATAAATAATAGTAAAATATATACGTAAGAGAGGATAAGTAAGTGAGTTTTATAGTGGTAAGGTAATACCCTTTATTACCTACATCTACTTTCCATTAGTCTGGTTGGATATTTCACTAAACATTCAAAAGAATTACAAATCTTTGTTGGGTGAAGAGGAACCCTTTAAAACCCCAATCTTACTTTGATGAAGGTGAAGAGTAACCTTGTATAAATCTTTTTGAAGGTTAAAAAAAACCTTTGTCACCAAATGCCAATTCTAACAAAACAAACAACCTTTTTACAATTGAGAAAAATAAGTCATTCATAACCATTAATAAAGGATTCCATGAAAATTGAAGGATTAGTATTCAACTTTTAGAAATCAAATGGATTCAATATTATACATATGCGAGGAAAGTAATAAAAAAATAAATAAGATGAGTTCTTTAAAATTTAATTCTTTTTGTAAATCCTATTTATAACTAGAATCCGATTTCTAACTAGAACATGATAAAATATTAATCCTAAATATATTATCAAATGGTTTTTTTCTAAACGGAGCCTGGATAGTTTATTGGCCTAAAAATAAAATGTTGAAAAAATTTTCTGCCTTTATTCATTGTCTACCTTGAATTAAATTGGAATCAATTTCCTATCATTTCTATTCCTTTTACTTTAAAATCTCCTCTTAGGAATAATTAAATCCTCTAAATTATTATTTTGATGTATCATAGAAATTTTTTGAATTGCAAGAAGTAAATAACTCTCGGTGGTGGAATAAAATATCTAGCATTTCCATCTCTAATAGTTTCCTTTCATTAATATGTTTACTCGTGATAATTGTGGCCTCTAGAGAGAATCAGTGACACAGTTTAGATGCACTTGATAGTACAAGTACATTTGAAGAAATAAGCAGAGTTCCTTTGTTGAGTGAGAAATGGAAAATTTATGAAAAGTTACAATCCTTACCGAAAAATTCATAGGAGATCATTTGATAACATAGATTCCTTTTTTTGAAGATGTGTATGTAGAAATCCTAGTGTTTTTTACTAATCGATTTTTCACTTTCTTTCTTTTGTGTTTCTATAGTGGAGATAGTCACAAGTAATGACAAATCACAATCATATTATTAAAATCTTGTGGTAAGAAGGGGTTTCACTCTAATTATTCCATCAAACGTATTCCCCTCTGGAACTAAAAATACCAACTTAAACTAAATTTCCTGTCCAAGCCGGGAGCTTACTCCAAATAGTCCGGATAATTGATGATTGAGTTGTGATTCAACATTTTTAAACCACAAAACTCTCGGTTTCCATCTCACTTGTAGGTGTAACTACCCTACATTTACAAGATGGGGAAACTAAGAATCCCCATTGACCCATTTAGCATGATTCCTACAATTCCAATAATCCACTCCAATTATAATAAACTAAATCTAAAATCCACTAATACATAATGATAAGTTGTGTTTTTTTATCTATTTTAAATTATTTTGATAAAATAGGTGGATATATAAAAGAGAATTTTCTTTTTCATCACTTATACATGTATAAAAAAAAATATTGTGACATCTCCTTTCTTACAGTATTTTCAAAATGATTGTTTTTTAAGTTGAATTATTCAAATCCAATTTTGTTTGTTCTATTTTAAAAGATTATGTAAACCCTTATTTGAAAGCTCACTTATCATATTCCATTGTGGAAGACACAATTTTTTTAGTAATATTTTTTTTACTTTACATAATTTTTTTCCTTTCTTCAACATATGAAAAAGTTTTTTTATATGTTAGATTATGATTGAATATTCTATTTTTTATCAACTCATTCTTAATTTATATTTATATCCCTTAGTCTTAAAGTTGCATAGATTATTTGCATTGCACCTATTATAATATTTATTATTGCTTTCTATTATATTATAATTCATTTTCTATTGTATTACATTATTGCATTTACATTATATAATACATTCTAGTATAAATATATAAAAAAATAAAAATATACATATATAGCATTTTAATTTGATATTGCAGGGGACTTTAATCTAATATGATTAAGATTTATTTCAATGGAATGGAAACAAATTCCATTACTACACCCTTGATCGTGAAATATCAAGTGCTTACTGAATTTGCATAATGAGATCTATGAAATTATATAAATGCTTATACTTATATAATTCCATATAATTAGTTTGATCACCTTCTCCAAAACAACCCCCCTTTTATAATTCCCCAAAGTTTTTCAAAGAAGCTCTGTTTCTTTTCCATAACCTCAACATGTATAAAAAAAATATTTCGAAATGTGCTTTCTTATAGCATTTTCAAATCAATTTTTTATAATATATCGAAATTGATGATTCCAACATTTAAAGTTGAAAAAAATAGTCACAAGAGGTTTTTCAAACCAAAATAGATCTTTATCTATCAATATTTCTAACTAAGAATTTTCTTGATTTCCATCGAATTAAGTCCACCACAGAGACATTCATAAACTGCCCTACCATAATTCTTCTATCCGAAAATAATACATGATTTTTTTCTCAAATGAATAATTTAACTAATGAAATAATTTGATTATGAATTAATGAATATTTTATTATTAAAGGTATGGTATTCGAGGCATTTACCCTAATTATTGAGAGAACCCAAGTACTCTATTTCAAATCCAAGAAGTAGCTCTTAAAGATACGAGATCTGTTCTTGAAATTACCCTAAAAAAGGAACCTTTCCTCAAATGGTGTTTCAATTGAAAATCTAGTGTCTCAGGGGGTCAAAGCTAACCAAGATGTTGATATGAATAAAAATATTTTTGAAACTTTGTAAACAAATGACAAATGGCATTTTGTTGGATTAAGATAACAAAAGCCAATCACTTGCTCAAAATAACCAAACACACATCAAAACTCAATAACAAACTAAAAGAATGCTTCTTAATCTTTCAGTGCTCAAATTTTCTATAACACTCATAAAGATTTTTTTAACACACTTAAAATCTTTATTTATAATATTTCTAAGCTTAAAATGTCATTGAAACATCAAACTAGCTGTTACTATAAAAAATTTGGCCGTTGTATGTCAAAAAGTAGCTATAACCTATTTGCTAATACGCACAATGATTGTAAAAAATAGTGTTGTTCATCCCCAATGTTATGCTTTTGTATATAACTTACACTATAATAACACCATTATAGGGTGTCCTTGATATTTTAGAAAAATAAGATGATTTCAATAGTTGCATTTTTAGGGGTCAAATTGATAGAGTTTTAATGGTTAATTTGTTAAATTATGATCCCTATTTCAGTGTTTAATTGTTAAATTTATGTGTCATTATAATTAATTTGTAGGATGGAGCTTGAAGATGAAGATTAGAGCAAAAACTTGAAGAATCCCTATCATTTTTGTCCATTAACGGCCCTCTGACAGGGTCATGTTAATAGAAGAACAAAGGGTCGTTTAAGGGTGCAGCATTCGAGCATTAACGGTGCTTTCACAGGGTGTCATTGATTGGAGGCAAGCTGTCGTTGATAGCAGTAGTTAACAATTTCAGCTCCAAATCTCCAAGATGTTAGCTCTAGTGTGTACCTAATTAATTCTCCTATCTTCTAGCACATATGAGAGGGGTTGGCAACTGTAAAAACAAATAAAACACAGAAGAAACTTAGAAGATTAAAGAGAGATCAAATCTGCCAATAGTTAGAGCGAATTCTCCTTCTTTCTTCTTAGTTCTTTAACTTCAAACACTT
>JAOXYD010228989.1:0-31727 GCA_028565735.1 Pinacopodium congolense
AAAGGAAATCAGTCGAAATCAAATTGTAAATGGAAAGAAAAAAAATTATAAGTTTATAAAAGATCGCTTTAATAAAAGGGAGTCATAGACAGTCCCACTTCAAACTCAATCTCCTAGACATGTAATTTTATAACACAATAATTCACTACAACTATACTTGACAACAAAATCTCAAGTGTACTTAACTAACATTTCCTTCCCCCACACTTAAATGGAACATTATCCCTAATGTTCATAAATAAGCATTAAATGCGAGAGAAAGGAAATGAATACACCTGGATAAAGATATGATCGTGCGAGCACTCTGTTTATGTGAAATGTAGCTACTTCAAAAGTAGGAACAAAACATCAAAGCACCAAGAACAAAAGAAAACACATAAGAAACAAAAACAAACACACCAAAACACACTAAATGAAAACACTCTAAAAGCATGCAAAAATCATACTATTTTATTGAAAGCATATGAAATCCTACTTCTATGGTTAGACTGCCTTCCAATAAGCGCTTCTTTAAGGTCTTTTATCTGAACCTTAAGGTTATAGAATTTTCAACATAAGCTTTGGTCCAACACCTAATTTCTCATCCTCATCTTTAGAATAATGACAAACCAATTTTGGAAGGGTTCCTATACCAATCAGGAAGGCCCTGAATTTATAAGTCTTACCCTTGTCAAAGCATTTTGGAAAAAAACCTAGGTGTCGCACTTTTGCTCATGAATCAAAATCAGAAATACCTATGAAATATGTGCTCTCAAATGCTACCTTGGACTCTTCATCTATCTTACTTTCAATGACCCAGAAATGATGCTTATAGTCAACAATGTCAAAGATTGTATTACCCAAAGTTGATACTGACTTACCACTCTTACTTGGTAGCTCAATTGATTCTACATGATCAATTTCCCTAGTTGAATCTAAAATTTGCTCCATGGTTCTTTGATCATGCTCAGGCTGAGAAGGATTTTCTAAATGTGAAATGAATGCAACCTTGTTAAGCTAAAAATAATTAGATTATCCATCCAACTAGAGGTATACTCATCTATACTCTCAGGAAACTGTTGATGAGGAAAATGTGAAGATTGCTCAAAACAAGAAGAATTAAGCTAAGAGTAATCAGCTTAATCCTTAAAATCAGGGGTATAGGTTTCAATGTACTCAAAATGATTTGTCCAACTATTGCCCCCATTAACTTCAAGCTCATACCATTGCCTATCAAGCCAATGGTCTTGTTGCCTCCACATCTTTTGGAAAACTAAAGTCATTCACAAAATGACCACTCTCTATACAAACAAAGATAACAACAAAACAAAATAAAGAAAGAAACTACTAATCTAAACATCAAACAAACAACTCTCTAGAATAACTGATATATTCCTAATATTACAATTCACTTCCCCGGCAACGGCGCCAAAAACTTGATGGTGGTTGGCCACATATAAAATTAGCTCAAATTAATCTATCTTTTAATGCATAATTTAACATTTAATTCGATATCAACTTTCAGCAAGCATAAGTTTTTTTTATTTTATTGTTTTCTTTTATTTTACATTTATTTTTTTATTTTATAAGTTTTCTTTACATTATTGTTTAATTATTAGTTGTGTTTTTTTATAAATTATTTTTTTATCATTGATTAATATACAAATTGCTTATTCTTGAAATTGTGTGTATTGGAATCATATTATTAAATTGCATATGTTTTTTATTTTGAATTATCTATTTCTTCAAAAGTGTTTGAATTTTTTTTACAAACTTAGGAACTCATCTTGTAAATTTTTAAGCAATTTGATTCAACCCCCCCCCCCCTCCATCTCAGGTGTCAAGTATGACTAAAAATAAACGAATTCCGCTTAAATTGAAATCACAAAACACAACAACTTTCACAAAAACACAAAAATTTAACTTAAATGTTTAGGAATGCTCAAATCACTTGTCAAGAGCTCTCAAGCCTATAAAACTTCTTCATTGACCTTTAGGGCAAGTATTTGTAGCCTTACTAACCTCAAAACACTTTTAAACAATTACTCTAGATTAACGTTTGTTGTGCGTTGGTTTAATACTCAATAAGCTCAAATAAATTTATCGATTAACATGCAAATCAAATTTGATTCAAACCAACACTATGGCAGTATACTGGTAAACAAGTAATAAAGTGCAGTATTTTTAAAACTTCGAAATGTCAAACCCACAAGGAAATGGTGACTACTAAGAGAATAGGATTACAACTATCTAGAGAGGGTTTAGAACACTAAATAAAAAGGGGGGTTAGAATGAATAAAATGAACCTAAAAACTTCCAACTTTGGAATTCAATTCCAAATTGAATTAAATATTACCAAATTAATTATCTAGCTAAGGATTAGGCTTCAAATGACTTAACTGAGTTATGGAATGGATTCAAATGCTTAATCTAGGCTCTTTTCTAAATCAAGACATTGCTATGGTTAAATCACAGCCTTATCTCTAACCATCCTAAATTGAAGTTTGGTCATTAATTCAATTATAGGCATTAAGCTCAAAGTTCAAAGACTTCTAATCTAAAATTCCCTGTTTAAAATTAGTACCCTCATGATTAGCCAAAGTAGATTTCTAGGATCCTTGATTAAAATCATGTTGTTTACTAAATTCTCCAATGATTAAAGTAGATAAATGTTAGATCTTTAACCATCTTTAATCTCATCTTAAGTGGCCAAATCAAAACAAGCTTTAAGATCTCACATAAATGAAGATTAACACCCAAACATATGATGATAATTGAAATAATCAATTCAAGAAACTGTCCTTGGCTAAAAAGACAAATTAACCATGCATGTATAACAAGATTTAATCAAATTCAATCAAAACAACCATGTTTTTGCTTATATATAAACAAAAGAGTATGAAACAAGAGATTAAGTGTTTAGGAAGCATCAAATGATGATACAAAAAGATATACAACTTCTAATCACATCTATGAACTCCCTTGAATCATTAAAACAACCTTCAAATATCAAATACAAGAGCTAGAAAAGAAAACGAAAAGGAAAAACCTAGCCTAGAGAAGAAAATAGAAAAACCTAACTAAATCTAGTGGTTTCTCTACTTTTTCTGATGTTAGCTCCCTTGAATTGATCTTCATACCTCCTTATATATGTCTGCTACAAAATTGATGCAAGTGGAGAAAGTTACAGTAGGTGGAGAGGTGAGATCCAGTTAGTTTACGCTTGGAAAGGAGTAAAATGGAACTTGAAGAATAGTCAAACGGCCCTGTAATACCCCTACCATTTGACTCCCATATTTGAAGCAAAATGACACTACATCCAAGCCGTCGTTTAACTCCTATTCTCAGCTATATTTGTTGTAATTTTTGAACTTTCTGTAACTTTTAGGCTCTAATCTATAAGTTAATAATTCCAACAAATAATTAAACATTTAAACGCTAATTTAGGATTAAATTTGCATCAAATTACACTAGAAAACACTATAAATCAAGCACTTATCAAAATGTTGCTAAAAAGAAGAAAAAACTAGTCTTTACTTAAGATCATGATGCACTAGTCGACTTACTACGAGTTAACCAGTGCATGTAACGGTTTTCCTTAGATTGATTAACCAATATGTCCAAAAATAGCCATTGGTTGATCGTACTTAGCAAACTAGTTGAGCAATCCATTTGGAAACTAGTTTATCATATTCTAGACGCACCCAAACAAGACCAATCCATCAATAACCAATTTGTTTGCATAAAAACCAATTCAACTGTGTTTCAAAACTTCCCCATAATATTTTTAAGGGCCAAGACCTATCAATAAAAAAATTGTATATATATATTAGTCTATGAAAATTTATGCATTTGTTTTACTTTTTAAAGCTTCTAAACTTTTTAAAGTATTCCAAACCTTTTCAAACATCTCAAAACCATTTTGTTCTAAAAGATAGACTCAATCACATTTAAAAAATTATCTAAAATATTTAATTAAACAAGATGATTTTCTTTTAAAACATTTTCCAAAATTCCATTTTATTATGAAACATTATCACTTAAAATACCTAGTATGCAAAAAATCATACAAACACAGAGTAAGATGTACATATGCATGAAGAGCCGTTACGAACATTGAAAGGAGCAAGGCAAGAATTACAAATAAGATAACAAATATAAACCTATTGAACATCAATTATCTTGGCCTTGATCACCTCCTTCATTTTTCTCATACCATAATTCTCATTTTCTTCATCCTTTAACTTCAAAATGCAAATTCCTTTAGTTTTAATATGTGCACTTACATATCATCCAAATTCTTATCTTCGTGATTACAATAAAAAAGTAAACCATTAGTAAATATCATGATTTTTCATCATCAAAATCATTAATTAGAACATCCCTTAGTTCAACAAAATGTTTTAGCTTCACCTATGATAAAGCAAAATGATTGTAATGACTTCTCTTCACCTGTGACAAGAAAAGATGTTTCTATAAAGAGTTCCTTTTCTCCCATTGAAAGAAGAAGAAAGTGAATTCCCATGGGAAGCTTGGGGAGTGAAAACAGGTAAGGTTGTTTGGCTAAACCATAATATATTAGTTTTTTCTGTCTTTCCTACCTATTTTTTTATCATTATAAAGTTTTTTGTGAGATAGTCTTATAATTTTTTCATAACATTCATTAAAATAGGCCATTTATTTATATAAATTTCAAATTGCATAAAAAATATATATAGAAACATAATTCACCTAGCTTTTGAGTCCCATCTAGGAACAACATTCAGTATTTATATAGATTTTTAACAAATTTTAAGTAAAGATAGGTGTAACTTTCATCACTTTTTAGTCAAGATGTCTAAGATATTAATATTTCTTCATTCTTCAATAAAAATGATTCCTTACAGTGGAGAAATGTGATTAACATTTTTCTCAAGGCTATTGATTTTGTATTATAGGATATTATAAAGAAAATCCAGTGGGTTATTAATAATGATTGATCAAATACTTTAATAAAATTTAAAAAATTCATGTTTTCTTGATTTGTTTAATACAAATATGCTAAATAGTGTATTAGAAAGTGAAAATGCTTATGATAATTGGGACATGCTTTAAATTGTAAATGAAGGCACTAATGAATCAAAAAATTCAGTGTTAAAAGAAGAAACAATTAAAAAGGAGGAGAAATCTGGATTAATAAATTGGTACACGAGCATTTTGGAAATAACTTAGTCCTTTAACAAACGCTTTACACATACACTTTTCCAATATGATAGAAATTTTAGATAATGGGTGACAAAAGCTATTTAATTTTTTATTTTTGATGCGTATTTAATTATATGTCATGTCGCATTTTTAATTTTAATAATAAAAGGGGAAGAGAATGGTAATATTGAAATTTTATCTCTATAAATCAATATGAATTAAAAGGTTCATACATTACATATTACTTTCATAAAAGGGAGTCTAAAATTATCATAAACTTTCTCTAATATCACCAGGTGCTTTGTCACTATCAAAAAATGAAGCTTGTTAAATCAAGTGAAGATCTAACTTGCGATTTTGATGATAACAAAATATATTTTTAATAATTTTTCTATCTTTATTGATATTAGTAAACTGATTTGTCAATGACTCAATCAAAACGTTAAAAGATTCAAATCTGTTGGCCCTAAATGGCACCTAAAGGGGGGTGAACTAGATTCTAAGAATATTTACACAAGAATAAAATCAAAAATAATTTACGGAAGCTAAAAAAAAAATTATGAAACAAATAAGATAAATAATACTTGTAATTATTGAAAGTAGGATAAAAAATACAAAAGTAAAACTGATTACAACTTACAAATCCTTTTAGGCTCAAGCATAATCCACTTTTCTTTTTCTAGGCTCAAGAATAACCTCACAAATTCCTTTATGGCTCAAGAATAACCTCTCAAAATCAAGTACACGAATAAGCTCACAGCACAAAAATGACACTCAAATATAAACTTGTTTTCAACACTTGTATATCACTTGTATTTCCACACTTTCGTTCTATGTCTTTCAAGACTTGCTTAATCTCTATTTATAGAGTAATCAGGATTAATTTAGCCATTGAAAAATCCTCTAACATTCATCAGATAATTAACTCTTTAGACCATTTTATATATTTTCTGACCGTTGTACAAATCTTCTATTTGTTGAGCAATATGATAGTTACGCTTTTCTTCGTCGACCGATAGGCCATGTTAGGTCAACCAGTCTTCTTAATTTGTTCATTCAGTCTACCGATGATAGGGATGCATTTTATAATATTTCTATATGTGTTACAATGTCATTTCATCCCTATTTTTTGTTATTTAAATGCATAATTTGTGTTCCTTTTGCGTTTACATGCAGATTTGACCTTAAGACACGAATATAAGTTGAAAGGGCCATGTTATGAGAAAATTTGGTACAAATTTGGAACTAGAATTGGTGTAGAACCAATTCGAGAACCTATCACATCATTCTATGAGGTTCCACACCAAATTTCAAGGTCATATGCAAGCCATGAAGAGTTCACAAAGAAAAGATCAAGACAAGTTTCGTTGAACTCCAGATTTTGTGTAAGTGATTTTGGTCAAAAATTGTAACTTGGAGACCTTACCAATGGAGAGAAGCCGAATGCATCCAAGACATGGAGTGGACCTTCATCTAAGTCAACAATCACGGCTTCTCATCTTTTCATTTCTTTCTTACTTTTTTTTTCATTTTTATCATTTTATGTTCTTCGTTTGATATAGATGAACGTGTTGCCTTTCAATTGATTTATTTTACATCTATGTTTACCAAATATTGGGTAGTTTTAGCCTTGGATTTGTTATTCCTACTCTTGACCGCATGCTTGATAGTTTAGCCAATGTTTGTTATTCTTCTTTTCTTTGTCGAATTTCATGTTTTACTTTGCTATGCCCACTATTCTTCTTGTTTATTCTTCTTGATTTTATTTCGTCTAGCCTTTATTCTTCTTGTTTGATCCTTAAGTTTATAATTTCATATTTCTTTTGATCAAATATTAAGTAATTTAAAGTTTTGTGTTTGATTCATATATGCTTAGTAGTTAGTTTTTATACATTTTCTTAGAACTTAGTTCATTAAATTTCAGTTTTTGTTTAATTTACATAATTTGGAATTTTTTTTAAGGTGTTATATTGAGTCTTTATTAGTTAAGTTTTAGTTAATTTCCTATTAGTTTAAGTAACTTAAGTTTCCATTAGGAAAGTGTTAAACTTTGACTTCTTAAATTAGTGTTAATTTTCCAGCTTTCATGTTTTTAATTTCTAGTCTTTATTTCATTAGTTAACCTTGAGTTTCCATTTAATCTTAATGTCTTTAGTTAATATATGTTTAGTAGTTTAGGTTTATTCCTTTTCTTAAGTTTTAATTCTTTTAATTTCAGTTTTTACATAATTTATAGTTGCTGGAATTTTTTTTTTAAGAGTTTTCATTTAAGTTTAGTTTAACTATGTTTTGGCTCCTTAAGTAATAGCTTAGTTAATTAGTGTTTATGCTAGTTTAAATGTCAATTTGTGTTTTTCCTTTAGTGCTTTTAATTTTCCATCCTTATTTTCTTTTAATTAATTATGTTTTGTGTTCATTTAATTTTTTTTGCTTAATTTAATTATGTTTAACTACTTTAGTTTTGGGTTGGAATATATTAATGAGATTTTGGCTTAATAATTGTGTGAATTGGTTAAGAAAAGAATTGTGATTTAGGTAAAGGTTGAATTGGAATTCCATATAAATGACATGAATTAAAGATTAATTCTTAGGATTGGCCATCCTATGTTTAATTTTTAATTTTATTGTTAAGAATGAACTTATGATACGTAATAGTCCTAGTGATTTCCATAGGTAACAATAGGCTAATTAAATTTGCCGGTGAGCTTAATCATCTTAGCCTAAAATTCCAATTCTCTGAGTTACACAATCTGAGCTTTTGAGATTGTGCCTTAAGCTAGTAGTTCCTTAGTTGTTAATGCTATCGCATCGTTAAATCTAGAGAGCTTATTCTAGGTTGCCTCATGGTTAGGGATAGGTTTTCTATCGTATAAGAACTATCTAAAAATTGGCGGAACTGAGGGTTTGAGAGCCTGTTTGAATCTATAGACTAGCATCCTATACCAATAAGAAGTTATCGATTTCAAGGATCAATTAAAAGCCTAGAATCCCTGATTTATCTTCCACTCATCTTTTGTATTTCTTGTTTGTTTCTTATTTATTTATCTCTGGTTCGTTAATTGTCTTTAGTATTTAGTTTTAATGTCTTTGCTTCTAGGGTTTTTTTTCTTTTTCCTTTTAGGCAACATTAGAGATAGTAATTCACCTTAGCTCTTTTTGGGATCGACCTTGACTTACCCTAGCTACTTAGTTAGGTAGGTTAGGTAATTTTTTTATTTAGTAGCTAACGACAAGCTTACCAATAGATTAGTTACCTATCTAAGAGAAATCATCAAGGATGTTTTAGTTAAGGTTGATAAATTCATATTTCCCGTTGATTTCCTTATCTTAGATATGGAAAAGGAAAACACAGTGCTTATCATTTTAGGAAGACCATTGTTAGGGGTCAAATTGATATAGTTTTAAGGGTTAATTTGTTAAATTATGACCCCTAATTTAATGCTTAAGTATTAAATTTATGTGTTATTATGTTTAATTTGCAGAATAAAGCTTAATGATGAAGATTAGAGCAAACACATGAAAGAATCCTCTTTGTTTTGCCCATTAACGACCCCTTAGTAGGGTGCTATTGATTGAAGAATAGGGGATCATTTAAGGGTTCTGCATTCGACCCTTAATGGCACCCTCTTAGGGTACTGTTGTAGGGAGGCAGGGTACCATTGTGCACCAGAGTAAACAATTTCAGCTCTAAATCTTGAAGATTTCAACTCTAGAGTGTCCCTAATTAATTCCCTTGTCTCCTGAAACATGTGGGGAGTCTCCAGAGTCTGCATGCATCCAAGTACAACACAGAAAACATGGATTAACCTAGGGACTTCAGATCTAACTCCTAGTTAGAGAAGCTCTTGGTTCTCTCTTATTTTCTCTTAGATAGTTCAAGCTTCAAACACTTGTATTTGGAGTTTCAGAGTGTATTTTGAGTTGATTTTTGTTGGAGACTGAAGCTAAGACATGTATCTGGGTTTCTAAATCATCATAGGGGGTTTTCTAACTCAGATCATTCATTACATTCTCCTGTTTTTCTGATTAATCAAAGTTCATTTTCTTATGTGCATATTCTTTAAGGCAAGTGCACCTATCACAAAAGTAATAAAGTGGACTAATATTTCAGACTCTGAGTGTCGAACCCACGGGAAAAAAGTTGCTTAACTAATAGGTTGATTAGATCACAATTATTTAGGAAAAATATAGAGCAAGTGATTAAAAATTAGAAAATGACTTAAACTTGACGACTTTGGCTTAAACACTTCAAAAACAATTTTTTTATTGCTTTTGAAAAATTCTGAAAATTACCAAATGTGTAAATTTGCTATAGATTAGATGATTGATGATTTAATTGAGTTTTAAAATAAGTTTAAAGTCTGATTAAAGTCCTTCAAAAAATCAAAACAAAGCTATGGTTAAGACTTTACTTTTTCTCCATTTAATCTTTTCTAAAGTTTGGTTATGCTTTAAAATCAAGTAAATGAGCTTTAATTTCAAGAAGGTGAGTTCTACCACAATCAGACCTTGTAGATTGTCATAGGAGGATTTTCTGAGGGCTTTCAAAGCCAACTATATGCCTAAAATCTATGTGGATCGTAAGATGAAGTAGTTCCTAAAACTGAAGCAGAGGAACCTTACCGTGGCAGAGTATGAGGTGAGGTTCAATACGCTTATGGGCTTTGCTATGGCACTGGTTCCTACGGAAGAGGATAAGTGCATGAGGTTTGAAGATGGCCTCAATATGGAGATTCTCACTAGATTGGCTATCACTAATTTAAATAGCTTTACTTAACTAAGAGTTGCATCTATCTGGATTGAGCGGCTACTGAGTGAGACCCAATCTGAGGCTAGACAAGAGTCCAGGAGTGGTCAGAGACCCAGTGACTTCCCAACTGAGCCCAGCAGGAAGTTTATTAAGCACCAAAGTAGGCAGTCGAGGCAGAGGCAGTCTGGGTCTCGACAGAGAGGTAGAGGACAGACAACAGGATAGACTTCTAGCAGGCCACCACCGATGCCCAATTATGAGCATTGTGGGAAAAAGCATGGTGAAAAGTGCTGGAAGTTGACAGAGGCTTGTCTGAGGTGTGGATCTTTCAACCATCTGATCAGGGATTGCCCTATTGTTTTTTAGGCATTGCCTGGGGGTAGAGGAGGATCAACCACAGAGGTGATGGTCCAACAAAGTAAAGCCAGTGGGACTGGACAAAGAGGCTGAGGCTGAGGCTAAGGCATGACTGATGCTACGAGCTTAAATGCTAGAGGTGAGGGGCGCAGTACTTCATCTCGGACACAGGCAAGAATCTAGGCTATCACTAGGCAGGAAGCTTAGGATTCCCCTGATGTTGTTGCAAGTATGTTGTACATATTTCAGTTTGAAGCATATACCTTTGTAGATCTTGGATCTACCCATTTTTTTTATTTCAGTTTCACTTCTTCCCTTCCTCTTTTTATAATTCTTTAGTAATTCTTGAGTCAACATAATGTTATCACCAATTTGGCTTCCTTTTATGAATGCTCCATGAGATGAGCCAATATAAGTAGGAAGTATGGCCTTGAGCCTATTTGTAAGCATTTTGAATGTGACCTTGTAGATTGTGTTATAACAAACTATAGGTTTATATTCCTTAAGAGAGCTTGGCACTTGAGATGTATGAATGAGAGTAATAAAGGTTCTATTAACGTCTTTTAACATTTTTACATTCCATAAAAATCTAATAAAGCATCAATGACTTCTTACTTGATGATTGGCTAGGTTTTCTAGAAAAAATAAGCCTTTAACCTATTTGGACCTAGAGCTTTATGTGTCTTTATGTAAAAGATAACTCTTTTTACATCAGCTTCTTCAAAAGGCTTAGTTAAAATATCTAATTCTTGAGGGGATATATGTTGTCTGATGATAGTGGACAAAACTTAAGGGGAAGATAGACATTTAATAAGAGTTTCTAGGTTTTTAGAGAAAGTAAGAATGAGTTTATTATAATAAATCTCCGTGAGCCTATATAATTGAATTAGAATATGTGACTAATTAGGAAATCCTATTATTGTTCCTTCTTGCAGATGTTGTTTGAAAAAAAAAACTTAGTGCTTCCATCATCTTCCTTCAGGTACATAATTCTTGATCTTTGTTGCATTAAGGATTTTTTAACATTAAAGGCCTTACTATAACAAATGGTGATGATTCTTATTTAAGAGATGATGATAAAGAAAAAGATGATGATGTCAAGGAACCTAGCTTAGTGAATGTTCAAATAAATATTTCACTATTTAGTGCTTATCAAAATTATAAACATTTATACTTATATTTATATCTATATTTATATAGTTAATTTAAATTTTCTTATGGATTATCCTTATTAATTTGCATATTAAGAAATTATATTTTTATTTAAGAATAATTTTATAGATATTTCATTTAATGATTATGTATTATTATATATTTTATAAAACTATTACAAATTTAAAAAGATATGGCCTCTTAGGCTGTGCTTAAATTACTGTTAATGAACCCTAGCTTACTAAATGCTTAGATAAATAGTTCATTATTTAGTTCACTATTTAGTTCTTATTAGAATCATAAACATTTATATTTATATTTATTTATTTATTTGAATTTTTATTATAGACATTGTTATTAATTTTCTTGTTAACAAAATATATTTTTATTTTAAAACAATTTTATAGATATTTTGTTTAATGACTGATTACATAGTTTTATAAATTTTATAAAACTATCCAAAATTTTAAAAAGATATGGCATCTCGAGCTAGGCTTAAATTTTAAATATTTATAATAGGTTGAGCTTGAGTTTAAAAATAAGGTCCATAACATTAAACAAATTGGATATGAGGTTAAATTTATTTAAATTTTTTGTTTGAATTTATTTAAATTTGGCCTAGCCCAGCCCATGTACATGTCTAAGAATATGTAATCATAGACATAATTATAAAGTAATAAGTAAATTGAAGAATTAATCTTTTTTAATTTTCTAGTATGTTTCACAACATCTCTTCTCATGAATATTTTATTAAGATGTTAACTAATTCCTTGTAAGTAACATATACATCTTTTCAAGATCCCTTTTTGAAAAAAATATCCTAAACAATTATACTTTATTATAAAATGTTATATTCTTGAAAGTTGAACATTATGGATAATCATTATTAATCTGCATATTAAGAAATTATATTTTATTTTAAATCAAATTTATAGTTATTTTATTTAATGATTGATTATGTATTTTTATATTTTTTATAAAACTATCAAAAATTTTAAAAAGATATGATCCCTTGGGTTGGGCTTAAATTTTAAATATTTATAATATATTGGATTTGAGTTTAAAATGAGTTCTATTTCATTAAACAAATTGGATATAAGGATAAAATTTATTTAATTTTTCTCGAATTTATTTATATTTGGCCTAACCTAGACCATGTACATCTCTAAGGTTGTATAACATATCATATACATAATTTTAAAGTAGTAAAAAAAAGAATTAATATTTTTTTAATTTTTTAGTAAGTTTCATAACATCTCTGCTTATAAAGGTTCTATTAAGATGTTAACTAATTCCTTATAAGTAACATAAACATGGCTCAAGATAATTTTTTAAAAAAACTATCCTAATCAATTACACTTTGTTGTACAATGTTCTATTCTTGAATTTTGATCATGAATTTTTTAAATGTCATGGTACAATTATTATCTCTAACAATATGTACTAGTTATTATATATGTTGTTAACTGATGTTTAATCCATAAGCTAGATTCATACCACTTTTTTAAAGTTATGTCATCTTTGATGGTAGAAAAGTCTACACAATTTTGGTTTTTATTAAACCAATAATTTATAGAGTGACTAGGATATTAAAAAGTTCCCAAAGTGTTCTTTCAATCAAATTTTCATTTAAAAAGTTTTTTTTGAAAATTAAATGAAAATAAATAAATAAAAGTAAAAGAAGTCAGTAGTAACAAGAACAATCCCTAAAGGAACAAGGTCCAATCTGGAAAGCCATATAAAATGACCAAGTTAAGGGACTTTACCAATAAACATCAGTAATGGAATAGAGTATTGGAAGAAATCAACTATAACTGGAGATGTAGTAGGTGGAGTGCCTTGAGTCACACTGTCTATATATTCTTGTCAGTTAAGTAAGTCATGAAGATTCCATCTATCCAAGAGTATATCAAATATAGATACCTTCAATAGTTTTGCACAGATGATCTCCCTAATCCAAATAACATTACAGAAGTGAAGCTCTCTCTATCCATCCATTCAGCTTTGAATTTACAATTGTTTCTCTCATGCCATGTTGCATAGAGACACGTGCATGCGCGCGTTCGCACATACACACACCTCTAGTTTAGACAAGGCTAAGTGTTCATTTAGAAAAGTTTGTATATAGTACATATTAAGTTAATTTGAGTGTCCTCTTAATATTATAATTATAAAGAGGTAGTGCCTTTTAAATACTTTTTAAATTATTTTTAGAACTTGAACATGAGATTAACTAGGAAAAAGTTGTAACATAACACATAAAAAATATCTAATAAAATACTTGCAATTGATTAAAATAAGGATCCAATCACACCTCGATATCTCCCAAGATAAATTGGCATTTATTTTTCATTCAAAGCTTTTTTATAATTTTTAATGCGTTTCCAAAAATTAATAATATGTCATCCTTATTTTATTGTATTTAAAGTCTAAGAAAAATAATTTAGTTTTCCCTCATTATAATTATCTTAAATTCATCTTGTGTAGACCTATAAAGAGATTAATGAATAAGTGCAATTTGTTCATGTTTCATCATTGTAGTTGCTCCTTGTAGCTTTCGATATAGATCTTTGCAGCTTATTATTACAAATTTATTTAATCTAAAAAATTATCTTCTCTATAATCTTTTATAAATCATGTTGGATGATAATAAAATATTTTTCCATTAATAAATTTATCTTTTATAATACTAGTAGCTTAATTATAATGCAAGCAAGAAATATGTAAAATATTTTAGTTCATTGAAAGAATATAGTAAGGATCACATATATAATTAGAGTAAGCTTTAGGAAATATACAAGTGGAGATCAAGTTAGTAAAAAAAAGAACCTAATAGTTCCTGTTCCTGATGACATAAAAAAGGGGAGGTGAATTAGGTATAAATAAATTTCTAAGATTTTTTTTACTAATTTTAAAATTTACCTAAACATAATTATAAAATGATGATGATGGCAATAATGTGAATTAATATCCAACATACTAAATTACATAAAACAGAGAGTGTACTGAAGAGAGATTGAAAACTATATTTTATAGTAGTTCAAGAACTAAACCTTTACCTCTCTAAGTCACTTTTAGAATTTCCACTTTAACCTTATTTTACTTGGGTGAAGAAAAACCCTTATATACCCAATCTCATTTTATGAAGACAAATCTTACACAATCTTCCTAGCAGTTGAAAAATATCATTACACAATCGTCTTTTCAAGGTGATAGCAAATCTGCACCTCCTTTATGTAACATTAGTGATTACCTCATTTTCTTCCTCATTTAGTTCAATAATGTGCTTACTTGCTTAATGTTAGGGCTCTTGGTGATTTTACTTTTCAAATTGATTATTTGTAATATAATTTTTAAATCCTCGTTCAATATTGATGGAAGTGATACAATTACTTGTACTCACTTGATTCCCTTTAATATTGTCCTATAACACAAATAAATCAACATTTTAGGTACCCAGGCAAATTTGGGTCGTTGGAGCTTAGCTTTTAAACCTTTTTCAACCCATATTCCTTAGAGCTTGCGTAACAATCTTTTTTAACAAAATAAAACTCTTGAGCATGCCCATAATCTCTATAAAAATAACATGTCATATGAGAATTGTAAGAATGATAATGGGTCTTATGATCCTTATATACATATGCAATCTTAGGTCTTCTTTCATGAAAGTTATGTACTTATGTGTGTGAGATGTGCTCTTGTGTGTGAGATGTGCTCTTGTGATTACATCTATACTTGTATAGAGTGTAAGCATAAATCATTCTATTTTGTCTAAAATTAGTCCTAAATGAATGAGAATGAGGTTGTTTCCTTTAGTAAAAGTTTTCTATTCTTAACTTGATAATTATCAATTCTTAGTCTAGATTTAGAACTTACATGACTGCATGAAACTTTCCTTAAGACAAGGATCTAAAGGATGTAGTATATGCATGTTTATATTTAATGCATGATGCAATATGTTTATGTGATATTCTAGGTGAAGATTCATCATGCCAAAGCTCTCCTTTAACAAATATTGTCTTAATATTGGGTTGTATAGTTTCATGAATAAATCTAATTCTATGCCTATCATTTAAGCTCTTTTACGCTTCTAGCATGTTATTTAATATTTCACTTTCTTGAGTGTAATTTGAAAGAGATTTTTCAAGGGCATTGATATTCTTTTTCAATGCATTATTACCATGCATTAAATCATGATAATTATTATTTGTAATAACCACACTCTTGGAATCTAACATATTATACAAATCACTCTTCAACTTTTCATTTTTTTAACTATGCATTCTTTTAAAAGCTTCAATGTCTCCTTATGGTTGGAAGCCAATTTCTTCCTTTTCAAACTCTTAACTAACTCATCCCCACAATCATCATCATCATTGTAAGAAAGTTCATCCCCATAATCATCGTCATCATTGTAAGAGTTTTAATGAGAAGGTACCTTATCATCATTGGCCATAAATCATGTATAAGCTACTTCTTTTTCTGAATGCTAACTCTCTATTTTTTTAACGGGATTATGCCTTCATAAGTAGACTTCAGTGTATGCCAAATCTCCTTTGTTGATTCAATCATAGCAACTTTATTAAATTCAATACTTCCTAATGCGAAAATCAAAATATATACAATTTTACTATATAAAGATAGTAATCTCTTATCATGAGCAGCTCATTCTTCTTTTACTTTAGGAATCTTTTGATCATTTACTACTTTTACAAGAATAAATAGACCATTAGAAACTATTTCTTGTAAATCCACATTTTTAATCATTAAGAAAAATTTCATCCTAGTTTTCCAATACAAATACTTACTATCATCCAAGAATGGGGCTCTATTATTATTTTTACTCTTATTAGCTAGAAGAAGTTAATACATTTAACTTTTGCACTGTAATATTTTCTCATTATTTCTTTATAAATATATGCTATTGGGAGTCATTGGTTGTAAACAAATTTCTAAGGTTTTTATTAATTTCAATATTTACTTAAATATAATTATAATATGATGATGATAATGGTAATGCTAATCGATATCAAATATACAAAATTGCATAAAATAAAAATTTTAGGGAAGAGAGATTGAAAAACAATTGTATATTAGTTAGATTACTCAATATTTTCCTACATCCGCTCTTTAACAAACTCTTAGAATTTCTACTATAATCTTCTTTCACTCAGGTGAAGGGAAACCCTTATACATCGAATTTTCTTTCAAGGTAAAGGGAAACCATCCAAAATCTTTTTATTAAGGTGAAAAGTAACTTACATAATCTTCTTTTCAATGTGAAGAGGAACTTTACATAATCTTCTTTTTATGGTGAAGAGCAACCCATCAAAGCTACCCAATATCAAACCCACAAAGAATACAAAACCACAGTATCTTACGTCCTTAACGTAATACTCAAAGACTCAATTATTAATCAGAATCAACAAATGCAACACCACTCACAATTGTGCTTAGTCTATCAATTAGTTACACTTCTTCTTCTTCTTTTTTACATTTTTATCTACACATATCAACCACTTATATAAGGTGGTTAATAAGTGCCTTTCATTTTATTCGCCATTTTATTACCAAAAAAAATTTGCTTATTAAATTCAAAACATTGATCAACCATTTAGCTATACTAATTGACCAATATGTACAAATAATCCACATTGGTTTGCCACTACTTCTAAATTCTTTTTCAAACATTTTACTAATTGTTTAAACTTACAAACCCTATTCTTTTAATAAAAGTTTGAACTAAACACATTTCAAAATTTGCTAGAAGTTGTTTTAAAGATCAAGAATGTTTTCTTTGAAAACTTCCATAAATTTCCTCTTAATTATGAAATATTATATTTAATCAACCTAAGTTCAAATGATTATGTAATTATAAGCTTCTAAAGCATTAAAATAATCGAGACTAAACTTATAATAAAAATTGTATAGCTAAACCTATTAAACCTTAACTACCTTAGCTTTGATCTCTTCCTTCATTTGGAAAGAATGTTTATTATGTTAAATCTTGTTGGCTCAATGTATGTTGATGCACATCCTTCACATTCCTATCTCTTTAATCACAACAAAACAAGATAAATCATTAGTAGTAATGATGTTTTTTTCATTGTAAAAAAATATATTGAAACCTTCTTTAGTTCAACACTTGACTTATAATTTAATTAATAGCACTTTTCGTAGAACCATTAAATTACTTATTTTAATGGATAAAGGGTTTAATTTTTATATGATTGTTTACATATAAGGCGTAATCCTTATACTTTAGCATAACGAAGGGAAAAACTTGAAACATTTTAAAGAAAACCCTTTTAATTATTAAAAAACTTTTAAAGGATCTTTTTAAATGGTTTTAAATCATTTTTTGATCGAAGAGGTGTGTTTAATGTTTAAAATGACTTGTGAGTTGAAGATTTGCAATTATTTTCTATAGCATATTAAATAATTGATGGGGTGTTTAAAAGATGATAGAGTAGGTATTTTTTTATTAAGGACATCGACTAAGTGTTTGTCTAGCCAATATATAATTAATAGGGCTTTAATTACCCAATAGATTTTAATTACACTGCCTTATGAAAATTTTCAAAATTAGATAGAATAAGTAGCATTCAAAGTAGGTTCTTCAGTAGTTAATACCCTAACCTAATGGATATTAGCTACCCAAAGGTAGTAGATTGAATAATGGAATATGCCTAGCCTTTTCTATTATAACAACTAGTTTATATTTCCAATGATAATTTCAAGAGGTTTTGATATATGTGCATTAGGATATGTTTTCTTAGTTGTTAAATATGCTACTTTAAATGTTTAGAATACTAATTTTGTGTTTAGGAATTATAATTTTGTTCTTTTAATGTTATTTTTATTATTTATGTGTTTTGAATGCAAAATGATGACAATGGGCATGTTTTGGATCCTATTTCTGTGCGTATTTAATGTGTTTAATTACACTGCCTTATGAAAAAAAAACAACAAGAGGCCACAATCATAGGAATTCCCACAATTATGACAGAAAGTACCAAATTTTGCCACAATCATGGGAGTTCCCATGATCGTGAGATCTAGAGTTTTAAAATGCATGTAAGGCTCACATGATTTCGGGGTTTTGAGGTGTTTTTGGACATGTAAAGGGTTGGAAACCCTATGAGCCACCAAAGAACATTCATGGACTTACTTAAAGAGGCAACGAATAGGTTATGGCTACCCAAAGGAGGAAATAAGATCAACCTTGGAAAATATTAGGAGCAACTCACTTTCCAAATTCCCTGCCCCAAAGATAAAAGAGAACGACTATCAAGCTTCATGTAGTTTTCCTCTTTCTTTCCTTTCCCATCTTTTTATATGGAGAATCTAATTGTTGGGGGACTCATTGACTAGCTAAAATTTTTGTTAGGAAATACTCTTGAACTATTTTGTTAAAATCTATCTCATTGATTCGATATATATATGTTTATGATGTTTATTGTGCTTATTCCTTGCTTGAAATCAAGAGATTAAGTTAGAATATTAGTGTTAGGCTGTATAACGAGAGATGGTAGCCTAATAGATCTATAAACATCAATTCATTAATTAGTTAAAGAGAGATAATTGATCTAGTTAAGTAGTTAGGAAGTGTTTTGAGAGATTGAGAGATGGCAAATCAATTCCTTTCTTATTTACCTAGTGAAACTTAGTTATACCTTGAGAGAGGGTTACTAAAACTATAGAATATCTTATGTCTTATATAATTGAATCAATAAGGTAAAAGGGAGAAAAAATAGTTATATAAGTAATTCCTATTATTAATCTTTAATTTCTTAAGTTCATGCACTCTTTATTATCAAATTGTTAGATTTCTCTAGTTTAGTTTAATTTCAATTATTGCAATTATGTTTTTTTTTCTTAAACAAAATGTAACTCAAGCTTTTGGGTGACTAATTCTAATTCCTGAGGGACAATATTTGTTACATTACAAAGTTACTATCAATATATTTGTAGCATTAAAACTAGCTAGCAAACAAGTGTTAAGTATAAATTGACCACATATGAATTTTAGGAAAACTTCTGGCATATTAAAGATTTGGGAAGAGTTTATAGAGGCTAAAGAGCATTTGAGGGCATATGCATAATACCTAACATATAATGAGCCCTAATTTATTGGTGTGAGTAAGAAATAGAGTTCTTAAGTTTTATTTGATCATTTTTAGGTTACTTATTAGAGAAATTGATTTTGTTAAGGATATCCCTCTTCATTTACAATGAAGGAAGAAAATTATGAGGTTTTCTATTTACTTATGGTAAAGAACATATTGTATGAAGGGTTCCTTATCAATTATTAAAGGAAGACAATATTGAATTCCCAATTAGACCTTAAGAATATAATGTAGGCCCAGATTTTTTTAGTAAAACCTTTGTAAATAGATTTTATTTCTATTTTTGTACTCTCTTAATATTGGTCCTTGAATGACATATGAAAGGGGATTAAATCATGTGTTTTCTTCTTTTATCCTAAAATCATGTGTGTTTTTCTTTTGTCCTATTTCTGAAGTAATAACTGAATTTCCTATTCTAATGAATGGTATGGAAAATTCATAATAAATAATTTAAAAATAACAAAAATAATAAAAGAAAATAGGGATAATGATACAAACCAATTTATAATAGTTTAATCATGTAATACTTACCTTACATCCACTTTATGAATTCCATTTGAGAACTCATTATCGTCTTTTCTAATATGCGAAGAGATGTCTTTCATATATTCGCCTTCCTTCAAACGAAGAGGAACCTTTCCATGTATTCTATAATCATATTTTCAATGAGAGAAGAGTAACCTTCATCATTTCAATTGCTATTTTAATTGATATCTTCATCACTCAAATGTAAATCAAGAACTCCTTTATTGATCACACAATAATTAAAGACTTATATTATGCTCTCACACAATTGAATATAATGAAACTCTCTCAAAATATTTCCAAGGCTTCCTCTGGTGCGAAAAATTACTCCTACTACTCATATGGTCTTTTTAAATCCAAAACAACCTAAAATTATCTTTGAAAACAAAACTAAGTCATTATAGCAACTAGTTATACAAGAACACAGTGACTAGTAGTCCTTACTTGTTGACTAGTATAGCAATAAGTAGGTCTCACAAACTTTTAATACAAAATTTAACATTATTTTAGGGATATTGATAAACTAGTGTGACATATAAATAGACTAATCTATGATAATTATGCTCTAAAAACCTTGAAATCCTAATGTTGGTCACTTAGGTCACTATATTGGTCGATTAAACGTTCAAAAAATAAAGTCATCAATTTTTTGCAAAATTAAAATGCACTCCTTTGAAAAAAAAACTTAATCTAAAATTTGAATGCACTTATCAATGAGAATCTTGGCATTCATGTAGAGAGACATGCTCTAACCTCTCTCTACCTCTCCTTTCCTTTTTAGACTTCTCAATCATCCTTTTCCCTTTCTGTTTTCTTATTTAGCAACCCACCATTTGTTTATCCCTTTCTTTCATAATCCATCTTGCTTCTCTTTACCATTATAAGAATTGAATTCCCTACCATCCTGCTCCCTTTCCAGTCCTTTTATATCAAATCTTCATTTCAACTTCAACTATGACTTCCTAAACCCACCTCAACTTATATCTTATTAAGTGAAACCTCAAGCGCATGAAACTATTTTAGAAAAGCTACCATAGAATGATAAACTGGCTTAGCCTAAACAACTCTTGAAGTCCAAAAGACGCAAGCACACAAAAGTTTGACAGCTCGACATTAATTGATCCAAAAAAGCTTAATAATGAAACTATCATCCCTATGAACAAGGAGAAGGAAGCACCCAATAAGTATGAAGACAATATAGTCCCCTCAACTAACATCACTATGATCTCACAAAATTCTATAAAAGACATTATAAGGAAGGCATTGTTGAGGTTATAGATAATGTGATAGAAAATTAGAGAAAAAAAGGTTCCTTATAAAGATGTTAGGAGAAAAACCTTCTAAAATCTCTCTCGCTAATTTATAAACTGAACTAAGTTCCAGCAAGAATAAAATAAAGAAGGTTGGTAGGTAAATCTAGAAGGAAGAAGGCTGGTGAATCTACTCCTTAATGAATTTTTATCATATAAAGATGTAAGAGGCTTAAATAGTCCAGATAAACAGCATGTATTTAGGGATTTATTTATCTAAAAGAGACCTCATTTTATTGTTTTGGTGGAAACCAAAATAGAAACAAACCAATTTCAAAAGGGCCTTTACTTTTTGGAACAAAAATGGATCATACGTAGTAATTATGGCACACATCATATTGGAGAATCTTAGTTTCTTTTGATCCTTTAGTTTTTCAATTATTACCTTAAAGCTTCTCAAATCAATATATTCACTCCAATGTATTACATTTCTAAGCATAAATAACTCTCTCTATTGTTGTCATTTATGTAGATAATCTTGAATTCCAACAAAAACACCTTTGGGATGACTTAGCAACTATATCAACTAATTCCAATAATCCTTGGATAGTTAGAGATTTTAATTACACTATATGCTCTTCATAAATGTAGGGATTATGGTAGAAGTTAAACCATAAAAACCATAAGAATGAAGATTTATATAAGCCCACTAAGGGCTATGAAATAGTTGATATAATGTACATTGGAAATTTCTAAACTTAGAATAGTAAGTAGTCTAGCAACCATTTCTTACCAAAAAAGCTAGATAGATAACATTTTCATATCTTATTTAATTCAAATTCCAATTCAATGGAAAATTCTGAAAACAAAAGAAAAAAATAAAAAAAAGTGCTAAAATTGTGAAAATTGAACAAAAATGTTTATTCACTCCGCTAGCTCCAACTTAATTAGTTGAAGTTAAAGAGTGATGCTAGTAGACAATTGATGTGAGATGACTTAATTGAGTAACTGAATATGTTCACTACAAAATATTCATCTTCACGTAAAAGGATTGAATGACCTCTCAATCAAGCCTTAAAAGCTCACTTATATGCTTAAATTGGTGCTTAATAGCTAAAAGGTGTGGAATTGCTTAAAAGATGAGTCATTTCACTTTGTGTATATCCATTTCATGCATGGAAGTCATTTGATGCAAGTTAGGTTGAAGTTTGAAAGAATATGAAGTCATATGAAGTTATTTTTTAATTTACAAGTTTGATTAATTATGTAACATGTTAATGATTTGTTTGATGATTGAATGATTAAGAAAAGATGTCAATGCTTGAGTTTGATAAGTTGAGCAAGTTTCCTATGCTTGTAAGCTATTTTTTAGATAGATGATTTTATGATTTGCTTGAGAACAAGCAAAAGAAAATTATGAGGGAGTTGATAAGTGCTTAATTTATATACATTTTCATGACCTTTTAATGTAATTAATCCACGATTTTGATATTATTTGGTTTAATTTGTATCTTGAACTGTTATATTTGCATATTAATAATAAATTGAAGTGGAAATCCAAGAAAAGAATAAAAAAGAAGTTAAAACAAAAGCCAAATTGCGGGGCACAGGCAACCCTTGTTTTACTCCTCTAGCCTCGTGTTTTAGTCAATTTTGGGAGTCAAACGGTGGAAGCTAAATGATGTCATTGTGTTGTTTTTCAAGTGTCGTTTAAGTAGCTATTGAGATATTTTTAGTTGTAACTTGAGGAGCCACTTGCTGCAACTTGTCCACTTGCTTCCCACTTGTAGAGGACACATATATGAAGCTAGCAAACCTAATTTAGTGCAATTTAACACATATTAAAGCTCTCAATTCAGAGATTTAGCTTAAATTTTTCTTCTTTTCCTCTTAAGGTTAGGTTTTTCCTTTGTTCATCCTTTTCTAGCTTTGTTATTGGTGTTTTCAGGTTGTATTAAGGATCTCCAAGGGTTTATAAATGTTCCTAAAGGCTGTCTATCTTTCTAGAGCATTATTTGGTTCAATTTACTTGTTTCCTTACTGTTTTTTTTCATATTTATGCAAAAACATATGTTTAATGCTTGAATCTGTCATTTTTGTGGTTTGTAATGTTTTAATCGGTTCTCTAGCTTAAGATAGGTTCTTGAATATATTAAATGAATCTCCATAACATGATTGAATATCAATCTTTGTTTATTAGAAATCATAATTCTTATTTTGAGTTGACCGCTTAAAATATAATTAAAGATTATTAAAGATCCAACAATCTCTACTTTAATCATTGGAAAATTCAGTAATCAACATAGTTTAATTCAAGGATCCGAGAAATCTACCTTGATTATCATAAGGGGCACTAATATTGAATAGAACTTTAGGATTAGAACTTCTTAAACTTTAAGCCTAATGCTTATTAATTGATGAAATAACCAAAGATTAATTTAAGATGGTTAGAGAAAAGGCATTGACTTAACCATAGCTTTGTCTTGATTTAGTGAAGGCCCTAGATTAGTCATTTCAATCCAATTTATATCTCAACTAATCATTTAAAGCCTAATCCTAAGTGAAGTAATCTTTTAAGTAATCTTTAAAAAATTTGGAATCCATAACATTGCTTAGAAAATTCTTAGGTGTTTTTAGTTTAATTGAGTCAACTAACCTTTTTTTAATTTAAATCTCTTGAGTTCTTTAGATAATTGTAATCCGATTACCTTGGTAGTCATACAATCAGTTTTTTATGGTTCGACATTTCGAAATCTTAAATATTCTCCACTTTATTACTTGTGATCGGTACACTGTCGTTAAGTGGATTTAGATTTGTATTGATTGATTTATTTGAGATCATTATTAATACTAAATCAACACTAGAGATTAGGAAATGTTCAAGAGCTTTCACCATTCTATTAGCGATTTCTAGTTCAACTGCTAAGTAAAGGCTTTTGATCTCTCATTATCATTGGCAAATACCATAACTAGTAATAGGTTAATTCATTTTATATATGAAACTTGATCAACTTAACTTAGAATTTCAATTCTTTAAGTTACACAATCTAAGCTTGTGTGATTATGTCTTAGTTAGTCATTCCCTAGTACTTAATGTTATCACACCTTTGATTCTAAAGATCGTATTTTAGGTTATTGCGTGGTTAGGGATTAGGTTTCTCTTATATAGGATTTATCTAAAATTGAAGGAACATAAGATACAAGAGCTTGTTTGTATCTATATACTAAAATATTAGGAAAAATAAAATCTTTACATTTTTTATGATCAATTGTAATTCCTGAATCCCAAAAAGATTTTCTGCCCAACTTTCTTTTATTTCTCTTTGTTTGTTTCTGTTTTACGTTCCTGTTTGTTTGCATTGCTTTTGTTATTTTTCTTTTCTGTTTAATTTAATTTCACAAAAATTCAAGGAACTTTTATTTCTTTTTATTTTTCTTTTACACAATAGTAGAAATAGTTTTGACTCACCCTAACTCTCTGTGGTTTGACCTTAGCTCACCCTACTATATAGAAGATTTAGTTAGATTTATTAATTGGTAGTTTATGATGAGCTATCGGCTTGCTAGCTAGTTTCATAAAATGGATAAAAAAGTACATCACTGTTGCTTCCTTTTTAGTCCTAGTTAATGGTAAACCTATTAGATTCTTCAAAGTAGTAAGAGGAATAAGGCAACTTGATATCTTATCACCCTCTCTATCATCAGACTTTAAGTATCACCATAAATGTAGTAAAGTTAGTATTTTCAACCTCTACTTTATAGATGACTTGTTGATCTTCTGTAGTTCTTCTTTTGCCTTGATCAATCTTATGTTCAACATATTAGATCAGCTTAATTCCATTTATGGTTTGTCATTTAACCAAAACAAAATGTCCCTTCTTCATTTTTATTCGTACCAAAGTAGTGTAGCATCTCTAGCTATCTCCAAAGGTCTCACACTATTAAAAACTTCCTTTTAAGTATCTACGGGCTCTTATCACCATAAGGAAACATAAAAACTTAGATTGTTATCCTCTTATAGAATGAGCATATAGCGAATTACACAACTGATGCAACAAGGCACTTATATATAGAGGAAGATTTTTAATTGGCTATTTCTATTCGTAGAAGTATACAAATTTACTAGTGTTCCCATTTATCCCTTCCTAAGAAGATTGAAAACCATCAACAAATTGATTAGAAATTTCCTATAGAGTGGAATAGATAAGAAGTAAAAATTCCCTAAGCTGAGATGGATTGATGTATGACTACCTAAGAAAAATGGGTTCCTAGGAATTCCTTCAACCAAAATCATGACCAAAGTTAAGGCTAATGCCAGCACTCACTGAAACTTGAAGTAATTATTACTCACTAGGGAAATAGTGCAAACTAATATCAAACATAGGATTGGATATGTAAATGATACATTTTTCTAGTATGATTTCTAGCATGACATGGGACCTCTAACCAAGCTAAGAGAATTTCTATCTTTAAAAGCAATAATCCTATCAAACATTAAGATACGAGTCCTAATAAAATATAAAACCTAGTTTTAGGTAGCTCAAAATATCGGAGGATTCAAAGAAATTATGGAAAATAAGCTAAAATACTCTTCTAACTCCACTACCTCAAACAAAATTTGCTAGTTATAGGAAAGAAAAAGGTAGCTCTCAATTTCCTCTTGCAAGGAACTGGCACTAGGACCCTAAACTAGATTATAGTGGACTTAAATGGTATAACACTCAGATCTTATCCCTTATAATGCTTTCATCCTACTGTTGGCGATAAAGAAGAAGCTTGGCACAAAGGACGCACTATAATTTACCATAGCAAACAGAAATTGTGAGTTCTATAAAATGCTAATGAAAAAGTAGATTGTCTCTTCTTTAAATTGTAATTTTTCATTATACTTATAAAACCTATTCTCACGCCCTTATACATGCAATGTAAATTCTTCAACTATTGTAATATAATCACTAGTCTTTAAACATATATTTTTACATCAAAAGTGATTGACAATTTTTTAGATTAGTTTTTAGAGCATCAATATATTGCTTATGACTTGAAAGAAATAGAAGACTGCATAGGAAAGAAGATGAAAATGTGGAATTATAAACTTAGAAACTAGTGCATAGGATCCTAGAAGCTATAATTACTAGAGACATCACAAACAAAATGTGTCTTAAACTGGTTAACAAATGGAAACTATAACCACCTAATCACTTTTCGAGGCCCCATATTGAGAGCATCTAATCTAATCAAGTTATAATTTATTACAAGGTAATATGGAACTACTATTGATGAACTTAAAGATGGTTACCTCAAAATTTGCACAACTAAACAAGAATAGATTTTTATAATTATTTACATTGCTATCAAGAATACTATGTACATAATTACTGTTATTGTCATCTAATTGGCAAATAGATAGACTATATTTTTGTAGCTCCAAGAGCATCTTTCATTTGTTTATTTAATTTAATTTTAACTTTTAAAAAACTTAATCTAAAACCATTTCAAAAGCTCATGAGAAGTATTTTATTGTTTGAAAAGTCATTTCTTTAATTCCTTGTCAAAATTTCTCTTGATTATGGTAAAGTATATGTAATATGTTTTAAGTTCAAATCACCATGCAATGATTGAACAAGAAATTTACTAAAATGGATGAAATAAACCTATTGAACATGTAATTTATTCAAATGGCTAAAATAAACCTATATCTCTTGTAATTTAAAACAGATCTTAAAGGACATTGTAGAATTCAATTAAACACTTAATAGCAAATGGAAAAGAGACAAAGTTTTGGCTTGATCATGGGCATAATTCAGAACCTCTTTACAAATTAAATAGACTATAGCTATTGAAATCAGTGAGTCTAAGTAACACCAAAGTGTATGCTCTGATAAGAAAAAACATATGGTATTGGCCAACCTATTCTAGTAAAGAAGCCTCACTAATTATGGAGAATATGCAAAGCTATCATCGTAATTCAATAAAAAAATGAAAAAATCATTTGGCTGCTAACAAGAAACAAGGATTCACCACCTCTTCTTGCAAGAAAATACCATTGTGAATTCACAATAAGCTACATTGGACTAAAATGGTATGGAAATCAAAAATTATACCATCAAATCCATTAATACTATGGCTTACTATAAAAAGGGAATTAGCTACAAAGTATGTGTTAAAATTTACCATAGAAAATAAGATATATAAGCTATACAAAAATGTAGATGAGAATCTAGAGCACTGATGTTTTAGCTACTCCTATTGCTAGAGGCTATAGAATCAAACTCTGACCATGTTTAGGTTACAATGCACATATAACAATTGGAATAACTTAGTAACATGGATTTATAAGATACATTTCCAAATAAAAAGTGATCAAGACCTATTTAGAATGGAATATGGAGTTCTGTTCTACATAATTTGGCAAGAAAGGAATATAAGGATGCATAGAAAAGATAGAAAAGATGAGGAAACCCTAACACAAAGCATGATAGATAAAATTAGAGAAGCTATAACAATAAAGGAACTAGTAAAGAAGATGAATGCAGATTTGGTAATAAGCTACAACTTTGCTGTAACTCTGACTGTTCAAGCTAAAAGATGGCACCACATCTAACCATCAACATGAATCAATTTAGTGTTTATAATAGATAATTTCAAAAGGCAGTATGAGTTGGAAAGAATCTCAATATGACATGTGAAACTAATTATACAAATGCATTTGAAACCATGATTTTTTATCAAAACAAAAAATTTTATATATGTCTAAATCTACCATAATAATGAAAAAAAAAAGGGAACATTATAAAAATGTAAATGTGATCTCATCTTGTTCCTAAATGCATTTCTAGGTGTATCATTCCTGAATGTCCTTCTTTTATAAAATTTAGGCCTAGAATATTGATGAAACAAGTTCTATGACCTAGTATGGGCATGAGACACATTTCTTGATGAATGTACATGTAAGTGGGGAGCAAGTGAGGGGATTGTCCTAAATTGGTTAACATAAGGCCTACATGAATCTTTTTGATGTTATGCATATTTAAAGACATTATATCTATTTTTAAGCATATGCACATTCTTCCTAGATGTACGATAACATGCATACATAAAAGCATGATGGTTCTTCCTAGGTTGTGAGTTAGATGTTTATGAACCATTGTCAAAGGATTATTTAGGAATATACTCTTCATCTCATTTCTTCCCTTTTATATAACGATGTCCTGGCATTAGTATTTCATCTCCTTTGAGTGAAACCTAATCAATACATATCATTTGAATCCTTTTAGGCTCTAAGTATGCTTTTTAACTTCTCCTTTTCATTTGTGAATTTTTCTAATGATTCTTTTAGGGAATTTACCTCATTCTTTAATGATTCATTTTTATGCATTAATTTATTCCTATCATCATTATCAACAATCAAATTCCTATATTTTGAAACATGCATTTCCTTCTTTAACCTATCATTCTCTAGCTTAAGTTCATCCAATAATTTCAAGCATACCTTATATTTAGAAGATATTTTTTCCTCCTCAAGGTCATGGATTCTAGATATTGCACTGATTCATCATATATCAATTCATGTTGAACCTCATCATCATCATTATCAAAATATTGGGAATTAGAAGGTACCTCATCCTCCGATGCCATAAGACAAAAGATGAGTCTTTTGTTATCAAATGCTCTGAATAATCTTACAATTATATCCTCAACTAGTCTCTAGCTCAAAATGGCTGAATCTCTGTTGATCATTCAACCTTCCTATTAACTATTTCCTACTTAGTTTACTCCATATAGAGGGAAAGGAACTTCAAAACATTTAAAACTGAAGATAGAGATGATGTTTCTTTTATTAAAGACTCCTTATAGTGGAAAAAGGAAGTGATGAAAATAAAAATGGTTTTGTTGGCCTTTCTCAGTATATTTTGAGTGCATGGGAACTATAATGAACTCCTTTTGTTTAGATTACAGTGAATTGTAGCTAATTTTCACTACTTTGTAATCACCGGACTATGTTAAGTCTTGTTAACTCTCATAGTCTAAGCTAGTTGATTAGTTATAGCTCTTTTTGTTGAATCAAGGAAGGTTCCAATCTTGGTTTTAATGTTAGCAAAACATGTTCACTTATTAGTGTTTGAGATTATTTTGTGAAATTCAAATATAGGTTCATTATATGGATATTTCAATATGGAAATCTTGAAGCTTTAAGGCTAAAATTGAAGTTGATGGAAGAATAAGGAATATCTTAAAGACCTTATTTAGGTTGTTTTAAACTTTTTTGTAAGTGTTTACTTACTATTCAATTTATCCAAGGGTTCACAATTATTATGAATTATATATGATTTTATAAAGAGAAATAAAACTCTCATCATATAGGTTAATTCTTGAATTTGAATTGTTTAAATCTTTTGTTGAGTTAGATAGCCTTGAATCATGTTTTAAACTTCTTGAAATGTTGATTAATGTTAGGAAAGTGTTTGGAAAAGTTAGAATTGAATTAGGTATTGTTTCATGTTTTTCTGAAACTAAACGACGAGTCAACAGGAGTTAAACAATAGGTAAAACAAGGGTCGTATAACCCTTATTTCCCAGTGAGCTATACGACAGTTGGCTAGGACCTATATAGCATCGTATAGCTCTTCAGGAACTGCCGTATAACTCCCTCACAGTAAAGACTAGTTTCCTACCTTTGGTTTTAACAACTTTTTAACTTCTAAATGGCTAGTTTTTTTTTATCCAACGAATCCAAACTCTTTTTAACCCTTCATACACCGCTTCTAAACATTTCTTTCATCACATTATGCTCTAAAAATAGATTTACAAGAAAGCATTTCTCTCTCATTCAAAGTTGTCAAGTTCTCTTACTGCCTTGTGGTTAATTCATTTTCTTATCCCTTTAATTCATTTATGAGCTTACGAAATTATTGGATTTTGATAGTTTAAGTGGTCTAAAATTTACTTGATCACAGTTTCAATTTTTAAAGTGCTTATTTTGTTAGATTAAAGCTTAAACTCATACATATATCAAAACTATTTCTGCTTTGTCTATTCTTTCTTTAATCTCAATTTTAGTCATGCCTTAATCTTGATTTTAGTCATATTAATCTATATCTAAAATTTTGAAATTATTGTTTTTTATTTACTTAAGTATTCTAGAGTGTGTTTAATCTTTGTTTCCAATTTTTGAAAACCTAATTCATTTGTTTTGACATTAAACCTTCAAGCATATCAAAACTATCCTGGTTTGACCATCATTACTTCAATATTGTGTTTAGCCATTTAAATAAGTTTCTTAGGGGTTATTTTTACTATTCCTGGTTTGTTTAAGCAGTTAAGTATTTTATAGATCAATTTAGTGCATTATTAAGCAGTTGTATTGACAAATTCTAGCTCATATAATCATATACTTCATATCTGTCTAGTTTTATATGTTTTAGCATTCACTCACTTATTTGGACACTTTAATCCGAATTTGTTGCTTTTAATATGTTGTAATCTGTTTGTTTAAAGTCTTAAGGGTTTCATTGAATATTTGACTAAATTTATATAGACTTTTTTATTTGTTTGGAAGCAATTATATTGATATAGGTCAAAACTATCTAGATTTGTGTTTATCTTTTTTCAATCTAATTGTCATCACATTTTCACATTTTTAGTGGATCAGTTATGCCATATTGAGTTTGTTTATACTTTCAAGTGTATTAGAGATTATTCATATCATTCATTGAAAGATATAGCCCTTAGTTTGATTGAGCTTTAAGTGAAACACCTTCTTAAGTGTATTTGGTTACTTATAAAAAGAGAGATTATTGAATTTGTTGAATTAGTTGTTTGATTGTTGTTGTGAATCCTCATTTTTGCTATAAAAAGATTGTCTAAAGGTTATTCTTTACCTTTAATAAGAAGATTATGTTTTATCAAAGTTACTCTTCACCCTAGAAGAATATTATATTTGTTCTTGGTTAATTAGTCAAATTTTCAATAAGTAGTTGAAAAGTAGATTAGACAATTGTTAGGATTGCTAAACCACTTTATTTATTACTTAATTATATGGTTTACCCATTAGTTTAATTGTTATCTTTTAGCGTTTGCATTTCTATATCGTTTGCATTTAGTTTAATTTACTTTAGGTGGCTAGTTTAATTGTTTGAAAAAATTTTAATAACTCAATTCATCTCCCCCTCTTTCAGGAGCATTTGGGGTTTAATTTTAATCAGTCAATTCATCTTCCCTCTCATAAGCCTTTGGTTTTTACTCTTTCTATATATAATCCTCTTCTTGTAAGGCCTTTAGAGGCTAGAATTGATTGTATTATCTCCATCTAGAGCTCTGTTCCGGGATGTTCGAAAAGAAAATCCAAAATATATCCTAATTACAAGTAATTACCAAAAATTAAAAAAAAAATCCAAGAGA
>JAOXYD010228990.1:0-18157 GCA_028565735.1 Pinacopodium congolense
AGGCCCCCAAACATCTACATGAACAATCTGGAAAGGATGGACAGTTTGAATCTCACTAGTTGAAAAAGGCATTTGTTGTTGGAAAAATCAGGAATATGTTTGAGTACATTTGAATGAGCATGTCCCAAACGTTGATGCAAAATAGAGCAGTCAGAAACTACATTTATATGATCTGTTGAAAATAAACTAGTACTAAACATGGGACTATAAGAAAAAATTGTCTTAATTCTTTGTGTATGAAAGGACTCTGCATCCAAAATATACGGTCCTTGAATAACTCTTCCAATAGCCAACACCTCCTTAGTCTTCTAGGCTTATAGAATGCAGTGTGTGGGAAAAAAAATGGAATTGAATCCAAGCTGAGTGAGCAAGCTTATGCACAGATAATATATTGAACTTAAAATCAGGAACATGTAATGCAACTGTAAGAGTAAGACTACTACCAAGTTGAACATCTCCAACATGTTTAACCAATTTTATTGTTCCATCTGGTAAATGTACTAGAATAGACCTTGATTGCTTAATAGGATTAATCATTAATGCTATAGTAGCACATATATGATTAGAAGCTTCGGAGTCTATTATCCAATAATGAGATTCAATGACATCAAAATAATTCAAAACAACAGGCAAACTATTATTCACAATGCTACCTGTAAAGTCTGCTAGATGAGCAAAATTCATTGATACTGGATCTGACAATGCTTTTCCCTTCAGCAACTTCAGTAATTCTTGCTTTAAAATGTCTGCCAATGAATCCTTATTAGCATGTTTTGTAGTCATCAACTTTTGTGGCTCTATTTCTGCTTCTGTAGTACATGTATTATAGCATTTTGATGTAGTGGAATCCTTCTTCCTTTGATCTTGTAACTCCCTGTACCAATTAGCAGTGCCATGAAGCTTGAAACAACTTTCTTTGGCATTTCCATTTTTATCACAATAGGTACAGTGTAATTGACTTTTATCCACATAGTCTTTTTTCCTGTTATGTTTCCAGGTATTACTCTTTCTATCTTCATGCCCTTTCACTAATATTGCATTATGCTCTATTGAATCTGTGAATCCCATATGTATTTCACGTTGTTTTTCAACCCTCAAAACCATGGAATACGCTTTATTAATTGTAGGGACTAAATCCATCACTAATATCTAGTTTCGAATATGATCATAACCATCAGTCAAACCCATGAAAAACTGAATGAGATGATTAAAAAATGCTTGATCTACTACTATTCCACATGCACATCGATCACAGACATAATGAGGTATTGGCAAAATGCAGTCTAATTCATCCCATAGCCTCTTCAACCTTATATAGTATTTTACTATAGACTAATTACCTTGTGTGATTGAAGATATTTCCCTTTACAATTGATAAATCAGTGGACCATTAGATTCTCTAAACCATTCCTCAAGATCCAGCCATAATTTTCTTACAGAACTAGCATATATGAAAGCATCGACTATTTCTTTAGCTATTGAATTCAAAATCTAAGATGTGACCATACAATCAACCCTAATCCACTTATCATATTCTTCAGATTTAGGACTAGGTTTAGTGCATGTACCAGTTATGAATCCGAGCTTGTCTTTAGCTCCCAAAGCAATTTTAACAACTCTACTCCAGGATCTTCTGGAAAGAGGTGTAGTAACCAAAGTCATACTTGGACGATCAACTCCCTGTAAGATCAACGAATCACCATGATTTCTTGATTTAACACCACCTAGAATTTCTCTAGTTCGCTCACTCATTATATCCTATGACAGTATCTAAATCGATAACCACTCTGATACCTTGAAGAAATTCAGGTAAATAAACCAAAAGTTTGATTATTCACATATCAATGATTCAATCTCCATTTATATATAGGAGGAAAAAACAGTTTGAGAAGAAAACCGTCCCACCACGTTTACGCATGCAAAAATAATTAAAGCGACGATGCAATATATCAAATGAAGTAGAAACACATCATTTAAGGACTGTGGCTACTGTAGCTACATACAACTGTAGAAAGTCACTGTAGCACTCTGTTCATCTATATTTTGGCTACTCCTTACTGCAGCATCGATCAACCGGCTCATAACTCGTTCAAAGAGCACAACAAGCTATTTGATTAATCTTGGTTATGTAGCAATGTCATGGTCCTTAAAAAAACAAAAATCGATTGCACTTTCAAGCACTAAAGCAGAGATGCAGGTGCTGCAACTACAACATGTCAAGTGGTTTGGCTGAGGAGAATATTATAAGATTTGAGGCAAGAGCAAAGGAAGAAACTGTTATTTTTTGTGACAACAAATCAACTATTGCATTATCCAAAAATCCTGTCCAGCAAGGGAGAATAAAGCATGTGGAGATCAACTTTCATTTCATTCATAATTTAGTTGTCAAATGCAGTATCTCAACATTGAGAATCAGCTAGCAAACATCCTAATCAAAGCATTAACGGAGACAAAGTTTAATCAATTTTGTGCGATGATGGGAGTTGAAGACATCTATCCCTATCATTTAGGAATTGGTTGCTCTGTAATATAGGAATGTGAAATACTACCCACTACGTGTTTGTGATTATGATTAAGTAAGATTCATACTATATGGGTTTATCTATTTAAAGTGTCCTATGTTACTTTTGTAGAGTATAAAGTGAAGTTTTTCTTTCAAAGTCAATAAAAGTTCCTCTTCCTAAATTCCTCTGTGCTGTTTTTTTTCTTTTGTGTTTTTGTTAATATTTCAACAGGGCTGAGACGTACGGACCAATATACTCAATCAGGACATGAGATTCCACTGTTATCGTTTTCAATTCAATAGATGTTGCAAAAGAGGTGATTGATTTAGTTTCATTTGCTGTATTTTACTTCTGCTCGTAAGCTGGAAAGGTGCTAACTTTACCGTCTCTATTTTATATTCTTTACCTAGTTTTCTTGATTAATGATACTCAGTGATGCTAATTAGCATGGCTTGTTAGACGAAGAAGAAAAGCTAAGGACTCTGTCAGCTTTTTTCTTTTGTTTTTCCAAAAAAAAAAAAAAAGTGATGCTAAGTAGCAAAATTTCAGATATTTGGGTCACGTGAGAACTCAACTCATCAGGATGTGGTGGCTGTCATTTTGGAAAACAAAAGATATTTTGGTTATAGACATAAGACAAAGTATTGTTTTTATTATGATTCTTTGTGTGGAACGAACGTAATTAGGACAAACGGTTGAACTTGGCGGGGCTTAAGATTTTTCTTTAAGACAAATAGTCTGTTTTCGGAGTAGGTTAGCTTCAACTGCACTTTAAGTTGTAAGAATTTCTCCGAAGAGATGACTTTTAACTATGGGAGTAGAATTATTTCTAACTTTTTTTATTGGAGTCCGAGTTCCTTCGGGGAAAAAAAAAACTACAATTTCCTCCTAGAAGGTGCTTTAAACCCTTAATTCTCATAGATTTTGTTATGTATAAATTTACAGAGAAAAATATATTAACTCTGAAATTTCCTGATCATGGATATTACAGGCCGTGGTGGCTAAATATTCATCCATAACAACTAGAAAACTATCCAAAGTAGCGACTGTTCTTACCCAAAACAAATCTATGGTTGCAGCAAAACAAAGGGCGAAACAATTTATACTCACAAGCATGTTGGGATCGAGTGCTCCTGTTACGAGAAAGTTTATATGAATTGAATATTAAATCTCCAGAAACGACAAGAGGTCACAGGGATGTGATGATAGAGAGTATATAAAGCCAATTATATGATCATGTCAAGACCTTTCCTAAACAAGATGTAAATTTCAGGAAAATATTTGAACCTGAACTTTTTGGAATTGCAATGAAAGGGGTGCGTTCGTCTTTATGTTACTTTTTCCTGATTCTTTCCTGCTAATAATTTCAAAGGTTTCCGTGTTAAAATGTCATGTCCACACTATTTTGCAGATAATGGGAGAGGATGTGGAGTCTATTTATGTTGATGAACTGAAGTCCACTTTGACATTTTTCAGATTCTAGTGCTTGATCCGATGTGGGGGGTGGGGGTGGCGGGTGGCAATTGAGGTGGACTGGAGAGATTTCTTTCAATATTTGAGATGGATTCCTCATAAGAGATTAGAAAAAAAAGATTGAACAATTCATTTACACTGGCATGCAGTGATGAATGCTCTTATCAAGAAGCAGAAGCAACGCATTGCTTCAAGACAGGTATTTTTTCTGGGTCTTTCCAAGTGCATAATTCTTTGTATACGGCTTTTGCTTCTTTCACATGATCACATTTGAAACAAAAAATAAATTATTATATTTATTAAGTTTCTAAGATTTTTCTAAATACTTTTTATTTGATATATGTTTACTTTTTGTAATGTAATATTGGTCAAAGTTTAGCTAGAGTATGCAGAAAGTTAACTCTGAAACTATCATTTTCTATTTATCTATGTGAATTTTTTGCTGTCAAATGGTATTAGAGTACATTTTCTTGAGGGATCTATGAGTTGAGAGTTGTGCTTTTTCAGGAATGGTTTCCAGCATCTTTGCAATTATGGAACCTCCAGTTTTTATTGAAGAAAACTATCACATATGGGTAATCAAAATGAAAGCATACCTAAAGGCTCAAAGTTTATGGTATGCGGTGGAGAACGATGTAGATCCACCTACTTTAAGAGCTAATCTAACCTTAGCTTAGTTGAAGAAACATGAAGAAGATTTGGCTAAAAAGCCAAAAGCTCTTACTTGCTCGCATTCAGCCATGTGAGACTCCAAAGGAAGAATGGGATAAGTTAAACACTGAGTTTGAAGGTAGTGAAATGGTGAAAATAGTGAAACTCTTAACTTTGAAACATGAGTTTGATATGACTCTGAAACATGAGTTTGATATGCTAGGGATGAGAGAAGGAGAAACAGTAAAAGAGTATTCCTCAAAACTCTTAGATATTGTAAACAAGATAAGGCTTCTTGGGGAAGATTTCAGTGATTTGAAAGTGGTAGAAAAAATGGTTATTAGACTGCCAGCAAGGTTTGAAGCTAAAATCTCTACTATTGAGGAGTCTTGTGACTTGAAAACTCTTTCAGTTGCAAAGCTCATTATTAAGTTACAAACTCAAGAGCAAAGATCAATCATGAAGGATGAAGGAGAAGGTGTAACAGAAGGGGCATTTCAAGTAAGGTTAAAAGGAAAATCACTTGCTAAAGAATGGAAAAGGAATGGTGGAAATAAGGCTGGAAAAGAAAGGCTGTTGTGAACTTTAAGGAACCATGTAAGCAAGGAAATTTTCCTATTTGTAAAGTGTGTAAAAGAACTAATCATCTTGAAAAGGATTGTTGGTATAAAGGAAAAGGCCTATTTAATATAGATTCTGCAAGAAGATGGGTCATATTGAACGAAATTGCAGAATTAAGCAAAAACAAATTCAAGAACATCCCCAGCAATAAGCAAATTTCATAGATGAGGAGGAAGCTAATGACTACTTGTTTATGTTCTATAATTTAGATCAAGGTTGCTGCGATCAGATTTGGTTCATTGATAGTGGTTGTATTAGCCATATGTCAAGAGATGAAACCATATTCAACAATCTTGTTAGATCATTTAGACCCAAAGTGAGAGTTGGAGATGGGAAAAATTAGTTTAAGCTTGAGGCAAGGGTTCTATAGCTATCCAAACTAATCAAGATATCAAATATGTTCACAATGTGATTTATATACCTTGTTTAGCTTAAAATCTACTTAATATAGCTCAAACGCTACAAAATGGGTATTCCTTGTTTTTTAAAGGCAATTACTGTTTCATTAATGATGTTAAAAGTAATCTTGTTACTGAGTTGCCTATAGGGGATAGAGCTTTTCCATTAAATTAGAGGTGTTTTAATGAAAGTGCAAATGTTGCTAGAGTAGTTGATGCAAAGCTATGGCATAAATGGTTTAGGCATAGCAACTATGGTTCATTGTTATTGCTGCAGAAAAATAATCCAGTGTATGGCTTATGCAAATTAGTGAAACCCAATGGAGTGTGCACTTCATGTCAGATGGGAAAGCAAAATATGTTGTCTTTTCCAAATTTAGCAACTTGGAGAGCAAAAGAAAAACTTGAATTGATTCATACAGATATATAATCTTTTAACAAAAACAAATATTTTATTCTTTTTGTTGATGATTTAACAAGGATAAGCTACATCTATTCATTATATTAAAGTCTCAGTTGCTAGAAGTTTTTAAAAGATTCAAGATGATGGTTGAAGTCAACTCTAGATGCAAACTCAAAGCCACATAACCTAACAATGGAATGAAGTTTAATTCAAAGAAGTTCAATGATTTTTTTGAAGTTGAAGGAATACAACACTAATTGACCATAGCTTATACTCTTGAACAAAATGGGGTTGCTGAAAGAAAGAACAGAAATATAGTAGAGATGGTGAGGTGTTTATCAGCTGAAAAAAAGTTGCAGAATGATTTTTGGGCTTAAGTTACCTATACCACAGTCTATGTGCAAAATAGATTGTCAACCATTGTTGTGAAAGATGTAAATCCAATTGAAGCTTAGAGTGGGTTAAGGCCATCCGTAAAGCATATGAAAGTGTTCGGAGCTTGTTGTTATATGCATATTCCAATTGAAAAGAGAAGAAAGTTGATGTCAAGTCACATATTGGTATTTTATTGGGTTATTCAGAAAAATCCAAGGGGTACAAAGTCTATAATATGAAGGATAAGAAGATTATAGTCAGCAGGGATGTACTTGTGGATGAGGGTTCATTTTGGAATTGGGAGGAAAAAAATGCAGCAGGGTAAGAAAGGTAATTAAAGTAATGTTCTTGCTAAAAAAACAAGAAGAAACGGGTGAAGCAAGTTCATAAATTGACTATGATGATCTTAATGAACCTATAAAATGTAAAACAATGTCACTTGTAGAAATTTATGAAAAATGTAATGTGGCATTCATTGAACCTTCAAGTTACATGGAAGCGACAATGCATAAAGGCTGAATTCTAGCTATGGAGGAGGAAATACTTATGATTCAAAAGAATCAAACATACATATTAGTGAAGAAACATCATGGAAGAAATGTCTTAGGAGTAAAATGGGTGTATAGGATGAAAGTCAATCCTGATATATCCTTAAACAAGTTGAAAGCTAGGCTTGTTGATAAGGGTTATGCACAACAATATGGAGTGGACTTTAGTTATACATTTGCACCTGTTGCAAGGCAAGACATCAAAAGATTGTTAATTACTTTTGCTACCTAAAACAAAAGGAGGTTGTTTCACCTTGATTTTAAATTAACTTTCCTTAATAGTGAGCTTGAAAAAGAAATCTATGTTGATTAGCCACAAGGATTTGAAGTTAAAGGTAAAAAAGAATATGTTTACAAGCTTAACAAGCTCTTTGTGGCTTGAAACAGGCTCCCAAAGCCTGGTACAGTCAGGTGGACAAGCATTTGATAGGTTCTGGATTTAGGAGGAGTGACTTTGAGGTTACTTTTTATATGAGAAAAGACAAAGATGAAAAAATACTGATTATGTCCTTATATGTTGAGGATTTACTTGTAACTGGTAGTAGTGATGTGTAAATTAGTATGTTTAAGGTTGAGATGGAAAATATTTTTGAAATATCTGATTTAGGAGAAATGTAATACTTTCTTGGGACATAAATTATACAAAATTCAAGTGGAATTTTCACTTTTCAGCAGAAGTATGCCACTAAATTGTTAAAGAAGTTCAAAATGGAGGATTGTTAAGTTGTATCTACTCCTTTAGTTGCAAACAAGAAATTAACTAAAGAAGATGCTAGTGAATTAGTTAATCCTACGAGTTATAGAAATTTGGTGGGAAGCCTTTTGAATTTGACTATCACTGGGCCAGATTTGATGTAATTAGCCAGTTTGTTATTGAGATTTATAGCCAAGAGAGAAGCACATGATAGGTAGAAAAGAAAGGTTTTGAAAAGATAGCAAATACCTAAAAATGCCCTAGGAATAGATAAAGTGCATAAATAGTTCTAACTGATAGACTTAGTCACACAATCTATAGATACAACCAATCAAGGGTGAACAAATGGTTTTTGAAAGAGTCGAAACTAAATAAGGTTCTATATGAGCATGATATGCTTAGACATTTAAACAAGCTTAACTTTTGTAATAATCAACTTATTTGAGAAATTTTTCTAAAATTTTGAAGACAATTTGAAGATTTCAAATGTAAAAAATAAATTCAAATGCATACTAATTTCACAGCTAAAAACTTTTAAAACCTAAGTTTGATTGAAAAACTTCTTTAACAAAAGAAATCACTTAGACTTGAAAATTTAAGAAATAAGTTTTAGACATATTAGGAAAATATGAAAATTTGACATTTTTTAAGGAAAAATCATTGTTCAAATTCTTTAAATAAATATTTAATTGAATTTTAAGCACTTTAATTTTACTGAAAATTTAGTAAATTATCTAGAAAATTAACTAAACCCTAAATTTTAAATCTGAAATTTGAGAATTTCAAAATCAAATCAAATCAAATATAATTGACTGCATAAAAACTTTTAATGAACATCTAATTGAAGCTTAAAAGGGTCAATTTTAGAAAACACCAAAAAATAGACAGAAATTCAAGTAAACCCTAATCATAGAAATTTGAAAATTGGTACAAATCAAAATTGAGTGTATGAACATGCAATTGAATGTTTTATGACCCTAATTACATTTCTAATTGCAGGAAAATATAAGAAATTTGAGCTAATTTCTCAATTTAAAGATGAATTTCAAGTTTGAAATCCTAGGATTCTAGAAATTGAAAATTGATGCAATATGAGTTCAGTTGAAGTTAAATTGGAAAGGGCTTTGGATTAGCTTTTTATTAGGAGCATAAAGGTGGCATTTGAGTCGCCTAGCATTCACCGGAGATGAAGATCGTCCAAAACAGTTGACAGAAAGGAGAGCAGTGGCACAGTAAACTTGTCCAAACTAGAAAAAAGAGGAGGATGAAGGTTTGAGACCTTAGAAACCAGACGCTTGTGTTTTGAAGACTTAAAGGACAAGAAACAACGACGGATAAGCTCCAAAGACATCGACAATGGCAAATGAAATGAGAGAGAAAAAGGAGAGAAGAGAGTCGGGGGAAAAAGAGGAAAAAGGTATGTTTAACGCGACATTTTTAGGTTCAGTCAACCGATTTATTTAGATCAGTCAACTAATATTCGATTGATCGAAGAATACATTCAGTCGACCGAAGAACACATTCGGTCTACCTAACTGACCAACATTTGGTTGACCGAAGGTCAAACATGCAGAAAACATGTCAAACAAATAAATACTAATTTATACTAACTCTAATATATATTTCTCAAAAGTTGGTTACCTTTAAACTTGATGTCATATCTTTATTATTATTTTTGAATAAATAATGACAGTCATCCTTTTCATTCTTTACGGTACCTAAAAAATAAATTTTAATAAACTTTTGGTACCCATATCAACTTGATTCCATGAGTGTTAGTGTACCTTTTTCGACCATTTGATAAAACATTTACATCTCTCAGGCGATCATAACAAAAGTATTTTACATGACCATATCTTTCACAATAAGATCAAAATAGAGGAGTGAAGGATCTATATGCATTCTTTGATTTATAATCATAATAGAAGCTTTAAGAAAATTTTTGTCTTAGTTGAATGAAGATTATAGTATTATTGAATTTTTGTTTAAAGGTATTTTTAGGTCTTGATGTATACATAAATGCATGATTTCTAGAATGAGTTTTCATTGAAAATGGTGTATTTTGAATAAGTTGAGGATCATCTTCCAAGTTCTTACTTTTTACGAAAACGGTCTTACTAGATGATGCTCCATTATATCCTAGACCTTGCTTGTCATTTGCCATCTTTTGAACACTTACATTGTTTCTAACTTTTCTTTGCCTTTTGTAAATTTCGATAGAGTTTCTTTAAGGGACTCTACTTCTTTCTTTAAAGCCATATTTTCATTTAACAATTCATCGTTATCCTTAGACATCAAATATAGATCTTTTCTAAGATTATCAATTTCTAATTTGCACTCATCTATTACTTTTTGGATTCTAAGTTTTTATCATACAAAGCCTTCTTTTTCTTAGCCAAATCTCCTACAAAATCTAACTGTTCTTCATAAGTGCATTCAACTTTAACTTCATCATTCAAGTTAGGAGTACTTACCTCATCGTGAGTCATGAAACATATATTCGCTATCTCTTCTTCTTCAGATTCACTAGACTCATCCTATCCCACTTTGAGAGCTTTCTTCTTATCTTTCCTTTCCTTCTTTTCTTCCTTTATCTTTCTTGAAAGTGTGGATAGTCCAACCTAAAGTGCCCTTTTTACCACACTCAAAACATGTTATGATAGAAGTTTTAGAGAAGTACTTACCTCTTTGGATAAGAGCTTTTCTTTAAATAAGCTTTCTTAGCTCCTTGATGATGAGAGAGACGTGTTCTTCTTCCTCGCTTCCATAGGATGATTTTTCGTTCTCCCTTTCATCCTTCTTTATTGATTTGAAGGTAATGTTCTTCCTTTTGGGAGCAATTTCTTCTTAAGCAACTTTTAGTACCATCTCATGTGTGAGTAGAGAACTAATCAATTCTTCGAGTAACAAAATGTTGAGATCCTTCGTTTCTTATATTGCTGTCACTTTGGATTCTCAAGAATTTGGTAGAGACCTCAAGATTTTCCTAGCAAGCTTAACATTAGAATAGGTCTTTCCTAGACCCTTTAAAGTACTAATGATATTATTAAAACGAGCATACATTGAAGAAATATTTCCATCTTCAATCATTTTAAACAGTTCAAATTGGTGAGTGAGCATGCTAATTTTTATTTCCTTTACCTGATTTATGCCTTTATGTGTGATTTCTAAAGGGCGCCAAATATCATATGCAAATTCACAAATAGAAACTCTGTTAAATTCTTCTATGCTTAATGTACAAAATAAAATGTACATAGCTATATTGTTTAGGGATACTAACCTTTTTTTCTTCAAGGTTTAACTCATTATCTTCTTTAAGCACCACTTCTTCTCCTACTAACTTCAAAAGTAAGGTGGATTTTTTATAGACACACAACCATAAATCCACACTTCCACTGCTCAAGAAATGCCTCATTCTGACTTTTTAATTTAAATAGTTGTTTCTATCAAAATAAGATGTTTTGTGTGTGTTGTGACCTTTTAGACTAAAAAAGGAAAAATTGTGCATCATGTGTGCTATATGTGATCTTTACTCACTAATTTGTTGGAATTAATCTACTTATGAGACCTTTTTTTATACCAACTGTTAAGATAGATATAACACTAAGATGGGGGTGAATTGGTGTTTAAAAATTCTTTCACAAAATAAATACAAAGAATAATATAAATGTGGAAGCTTAAATAAATTTACCCAAAAACAATCAAATAATATAAATGCGAAAAAATAGAAGTACAAAGAAAGGAGATAATACATCGTGATTTATCCTGATTCGAAGCTATCAACTTGCTCTTAATCTAGTCCCCAACATCATTCTTATACCAACTTCAAGATAATAACGTCATAAGTACAATCTATTTTCACAGGCTAAAGGTGAACCTTTCACTTGCTTCTTTTTCCTAGGCTCAAGAATAACCTCTTAACAACTCATAATAATAATACAAAAGTAAAACACTTCACTCAATTTTACTTGGTAAACACAAGAGGCTTGATAGATGAATGCACAACAAATATTCAAGAATCTCACCCAGCACAACCAAACTCACTTAATAAAAATTACTTGTAAAAGATCTCTTAAACTCTCAACAAATAACATTGTAACTCACGTATATGATCACTTAGACTCTGTATAAAACTTTGGTAAAACTCCTCTACATTCTAGCACAAAACAACCTATTTATAGTCAATTTATCCCATGTATCTATTGGACAATGGCATTCATACTCGTTGTCCAACGGTCATAAAATAACTTTATAAAGTATTAACATTTCTGACTGTTATATGTAATCATAAATCTCGTTATATTCAGTTGAACAATCTCTTAGTTCTGTCGACCGATAGGCCTTCACCCTTTGTTTTGGTTGAACGATCCAATCATTCAGTCAACCAATAGACTTTCTTCTATCATTCGGTTAACTTACCACAATCATTTGGTCGACTGCCCATTTGATCGACTGACCTAAAAACTACACTCAACCGAATAATCATAAACATTTCACTACATCTCTATTTAGCCATTTCTGAAAACTAAACATATATATCCAAACAATTATTTATCTTAATCACTTAAGATCTTATATTTATGTTTTCCTAATTAATTAAAACAACCATCAAGAGGTTTATTCTCATTTAATCACGTTAAAACTCATAAAACCTCTTGATTGTACATCTATATGCATATTCTAAAATATGTATGCATGAATAATTAAATATTAGCCTCTTGAAACCCCAAAAATAAAACTAAGTAATGTTTATATTTAAATAGATATAAACTTATTCTAAATTTCTTTATTCAAACTTGAGTCTTCATATGATTATTCGTTTTCTTCTTTAAGACTCCTTAATTGATCAGCTTAAACTTTATCCAATCTATCTTTCAAGCACATTTAGAAACATACACATTAGTAGTAAAGGTTCTTTTGTCATTAAAAAATAAGGTGGAACCATTCTTGGTCCAACAGGTTGTGTGAAGCACTTTTTAAAATATTAGTTTTGCATTCATTTTTGCAAGCCTTTTTGATACATCAAAGTGAAATTAAGTGAAACATTTCTTAAGAATTGTGAGATTAAGAGGTTATTCCTTAACCTAAGGAAAAAAAAAAGTGAAAGTTATCCTTGAGCCTTAAAAAGAATTGTATTATCCAATGTTGTATTCCTCTTTATTACAATAGTACAAATATCTTAACAGTAATGTTAAGGATTAGACGTAGGGGCAAGTGGATAGCTTTGAACTAGAATAAATTGTGAAGTATCCTTCTTCCCTTTCTCTTTAATTTCACGCACTTATTTTAATTTGTTTGTGCTTGCCTCGATTAATTATTTTGGTTTTAATTTCCGCATCTTATAAACTTGATTTGTTTGTTTTAGATGAACTTTTAGATACTTAATTCACTCCCCTCTTAGATGCCATATAAGCCTTACATTAAATATACCCAAAAAAATTTCTAAACCCATTTCACGAAGTAAAAGAAGGAAAACATAGAATCTAAGGAAAAAAGGAAAGAAGAAATACATTCACACCTCTCAGCCTTCTCAGTTTGCTCTACGTGTAATGCTTTTCCTTCAAATTCCTTAATCCCTATTTTACAACCAAGTTCCCAATTTACAATAATTATAATTCCTCAGTTCAATTTCCAAATCATTTAAAACCATGAATTCACAATTCTCAATAAGTTAATTCCATTTGTTCAATATATCCAATTCTATAAATCAAAAGTAATTAACTACGAATAAAATACTAATTAAAAATTTCACAAAATCTAGTGCCAATATATTAACACAATATCCAATGCCAATAGATTATGTAATCCATCCAGTCATACCAATAATTTCAAATAAGATTTCAAATTATTAGATCACAAAGAAAAACTATCTGAAAAACTGGTTCTTGCAGCATTCCATGACAAGATGACTAATTTGATTTTCTCTACCAACACTAATCGAAATTCAAAATATTCAGATCTACTAAGTATCTCCTGAAAAATGTATTTGGTAAGTAACGAACTGTCAACTCAATAAGAATTAACTAGAATGTACTTATCTTGCATCACATAATTCACATACAAAAAACATACAATATTCATATTCAATATGTCACAATATATTTTCACATCGCATCAAAATCTTACATCACAATTTATATCAATCTTTATTTCTTTATAAATTATTTTTAGTCAATTCTCTTATTCTTATATTCACAATTCAAATTCTTTCTTTGTTTAAGGGTCTTGTTTAACTTAATAGAATTATAATCAATGATTTATTGAAAAATATACCACACATGATACATCCTACCCTGAAACTATCTTGTATATTCTTACTCCGGGATACTAAGTTTCATCACAATCATCATATAGGACACCTTACGTCCCAGAAGCATCTGAGATATTCCTATCTCAAAATACCAATATATAATAAGGACATTCCTACCCTCAAAATTATAATTTAAAATAATAGATCAAAATAGCAATAATAATTTAATTGTAAAAATTGTAAATTCACTACATTAATTTGATAATATTTATAATGGACTAATAATTATATTCTAAATAATTATGAATAGATGATTATATTAATTTATTAGTAATCGCAATGATAAGTTAGTTTCCCAATAATTTTTATCACTTAAATTATATTTTATTTAATACTAAGTAATTTATAATATTTCAATATATATTATTAGATTAATTATAAAAACATTTAAATTATCTTTATGATAAGATTAAACTTTGTAAAAATTAAAATAGTATTTTAATGTTTAAATAATTTAAGTATATTTTAAAATTTTAACAACATAAAATTTACAATTTGTAATATAATATTCGTAATAATAATTATTGTAGAATTTATGTCCATCGCAATTAAAAAACTAAAAATATATTTGGAATTTTAAGGTTTTCAATAAAATTTAAGTTATATTTTGGTGTTTGGTAGTATTAAATTTTTTTTAATATTCTAAAATCAAAATTTCAATTTATAATTTTTAATCTCACCATAATTTCTTTTGTTAAATGGTGACATTAACATAAAATAATTTTATATTAATATAAATTTTTTTATTTATAATATAGTGACTAATAAAACCTCTTAAATCATCAATTACTTAACTGCTTTCCTAATTTAAGTTATGTAAGATCAATTTGATCAATATAAACTTTAATGATTATGAAGGTTCCTAAAATAATGGCTATATTTTTTTCCATTAGAAAAAGGATACATAGATGGAATAAACTAAACGATTTTCTATATTTTACATAATATCATAGTAAGTAAAAGACATGTTGGTCATTTCACGTGGTTTTGACGGATGACCAACACCTCAAAGATGCGTATTTAGCTCCTTTTACAGTATTCGTTTGTTACTCATAATGATAGTTACATGTATCTTTTTTTTCATTTTCAATTTGATAGCCTTCACGATTATAAGCTGATTGACACTGCATATTAATTAATATAGTTATACCTTACTTATGTTTCCCTTTTTATTAACAATGATATAATATTTTATGTAATATGTATTAGTAACATCAAACTATCCTCACAAATTTTCAACTTAAGTACTTTAAGTTATATCATGCCTCTATTTTGTTATATATATATATATAATACAACTATTTTTATTATAATATTAATTTTATTATTATAATATTAATATTATACAGGACAAGTCACAGTCAGTCTGAGAAGCTGACAGTGTAACCGATTCCTTTGAGCAATATTTTTTTATTATGAGAAAAATAAAAGAAAGAGAGAGAGATTGAGGAAGATAAAAGAGAAAATAATTATTTAATACTTATAGATTAGATACAATAATATAAATTTTACAGATGAAGATAAAATATATAAATTGGCTAAAAATTGTTATAAATAAATGAGAATAACATAAAGCTTATTTTTTGGATTATAATTTAAAATAATAAATCAAAATAACAATAATAATTTAATTATAAAAATCTTAATTTCACGATATTAATTTAATAATATTTATAATGGACTAATAATTATATTCTAAATAATTATTAATAGATGATTGTATTAATTTTTAAGTGATTGCAATGATATGTTAAGTCATGTTTTATATCACTTTTTGCTTTATTTTGGTTTCTTATTTTTTTTTAGTACAAACATAAAAAAAATAGTATAGAAATTGAGAAAACAATACATTAATACAAAAAAAAACTGAAAAACAGTACAAAAACTAATACAAAAATACAAAAACTACAATAACAAACTGCAACTAACAGCAATATCAAACATCCCATTAGTTTCTCAATTATTTTTATCACAAAAATTATATATTTTTTAATAGTAACTAATTTATAATAATTCAATATATTTTATTAGATTAATTATAGTAACATTTAAATTATCTTTATGATAAGATTAAAATTTGTAAAAACTAAAAAGTATTTTAATATTTAAATAATTTAAGTCTATTTAAAAATTTTAACAACATAAAATTTACAATTTGTAATATATTATTTGTAATAATAATTATTGTAGTATTTATGTTCATTGCAATTAAAAGACTAAAAACATCTTTTGAATTTTAAGGTTTTCATTAAAATTTAAGTTATATGTTTGTGATTGGGAGTACTAATTTTTCTTAATTTTTTAAAAAATAATCAAATCAAATCTTCAATTTATAACTTGTAATCTCACCAAAATTTCTTTTGTTACTTACTGGCATTAACATAAATTATTTTTCATATTAATATAGTTTTTTATTATTTATAATATGGTGGCTAATGATACCTATTAAATCATTGATTACTTAAGTGCTTTACTAGTTTAAATTATGTAAGATCAATTTGAGCAATATAAACTTCAATGATTTTGAAGGTTACTAAAATAATGGCTATATATATTTTTACATTTAAAAGGATACATAGATGGGATAAACTAAATGATTTTCTATATTTTAAACGGTGTCATGGTATGTAAAAGACATGTTGGTCATTTCACGTGGTTATGACCCATGACCAGCACCTCTAAGATACGCAGTCAGCTCCTTGTACAGTATTAGTTTGTTTATCATAATGATAGTTACATACTTTTTTATATTATCAATTTGATAGCCTTCACGATAGTCATAATGATAGTTACATACTTCTTTATATTATCAATTTGATAACCTTCACTATTATAAACTGAATGACCCTGCACATTAATTAATATAGTTATACCTTACTTATGTTTCCCTTTTTATTAACAATGATATACTATTTTATGTAATATGTTTTAGTAACATGAAACTATCCTCACAAAATTTCACCTTAAGTTTTATCATGCCTCTAATTTGTGACGGGCAATTTTTCTCCCATAACATAATTTTTCTTTAAAAAATAATAATACTATTTGATTTTTAAAGAATTTTTGTGTACACAAAAAATATTATTTCAATTTTTTATTAAAAATTTTGATTTGTAATAAAAAATTAATATTACGATTTGATTAATTGACTAAAGTACGTGAAGTTGCTTTCAACTAGGGAAAAACTATGTATCATAACATTCAAACTTTAAAGTGTGATGTTAAGACAACTATCCAAAGAAACATCTCAAAGAATTACAAACTCATTTACTAACTACCACCACAAATCTGTTTTGTGAAGCTGCCACCATTGAAACTGGAAAACAGTTCACTATTGAGGTTTGAAATTACAAATCACGAGGTTATATATGATTTTTAGGCACTCAATAAAAAGGGTTTTAAACAATAATAAGATTGCAACGACTTTAAAAAATATGTTAAAATTATTATAATGCAACAATTTTTGATATGCCTTTAATAATATAAAAAAACAACGATAATTATAATTTATTGTTATAAATTAAAAAGGTAACAGAATAAAAAAATATCACTGTAAAATCTTGAACTTCGCAACTGGATTTATGATGATGAAATTGTGACAATTAACAGATAAGCTGAAGGTATGGAACAAGTCGATATTCGGCAATTTAGGTTAAAAAGTCGAATAACAACAATAAGAACTTAATTCTTTAAACACCATTGTGGATTCAAGAAAATTAACAGAATAAGAACAGGATCAGATGGGTATGGTTAAACAACAATTTTAGACTTTGTTAAGAAAACTGGAGACATTTTGACGCCAAATGCCATGTGTAAAGTGGAGCTTATTAGGTGACAAAATACATCTTTTTTTTTACTTGACGTCCTCAATTCATACTAGGCATAATTATATAACTCATGTGCAAGTTAATAATATTATTTAATCTCGTTATTCCAATACTATGGAGAAAATTTGGAATTATTATGCTACTTTATTTAAGAAACAAAAAAATATACCTTTTGTACTTCAAAGACTTAATTTTAATAAGTTTGTTGAACCAAGGGAGGTTCCAATCTGGGTTTTGATGATAACAAAACATGCTTAATCACTAATGTTTTGAGTGTATGATGTTAAGCTTAAAGTTAGGCATAATTCAAGAAGGATCCATTATGGAAAGCTTGGAGTTTGAAGGTCAAAATT
>JAOXYD010229009.1:0-18155 GCA_028565735.1 Pinacopodium congolense
ACATACCTAACTTTAAGATTAACATCATAAACTAAAACCATTAGTGATTAAGCATGTTTTGTTATCATCAAAACCAAAATTGGAACCTCCCTTGGTTTAACAAACTACTTTGTGCCAAAACTACACATTGGTTGATTAGTTAAACATATTAGTCAATCAATCATTAATTAATCAATACTAGTCAACTAGTCTTACACTAGACTGATTCTTAACATCCTTTAACACATTCAAATCACTCCAAATTAAATCCTAACTTTTTAAAACACTTCTTTACGCATAAGTCTTAGTACATACTCATTAAACTAGTCCTCAAGAACGTTCTAATCTATCAAGAGGATTATTAAAAGCATTTCACATATAATTCTTTTTAGTTATGTATCTTATATGTATAAAAATTAAATATTAATGCATTATGCATGCTTTGAGCCCATGAAACACTTTGAGATGACCAAGATAAGATTGAAATAATGAATACAAAGCATAACCTATTAAATTTAATTATCTTGGTCCTTGATCCTTTATTCAACATCTTGATCCTCATATATCATCACTTTAACTTTGGCTTCAAATTATGTGCCTCAACACCTTATCTTTTCAACATATTAAACACAATAAAATCATTAGCCGTATTATTTTATCATCGTTAAAACCTAAATGGAACCTTCTGTGGTTCATCATGCATGAACACTCTAGGAGCTTAAAGAAGATATATTTGAATGAAATATGGAGTTCAAGAAGAAATTAATTTATGAAGAAAGTAAAAATGATGGAGAAAGTATTAAAATGACGATTAAAAAAAAAGGAGATGAGATTAAAATATTGTTTGATAAGGTTAACTAGGTTAATGATTGTAATTTTGTATGTAAAATTTGTCTTGATCTCTTCAATATTCTTAAGGGCTCTTCATATGTTTCTTAAATGCATTTTGATATTGTTTGATCATTTGCATTTAAATTCTTCATAGAATGTTTCCATAATCATTTGCATTTTGGAATTTTGCATAATATTTCATAATTAAGAGGAAATTTATGAAAGATTTAAAAGAAAATACTCTTGATATGTCAAGATGTTTTAAGGAAATTTTTAAGTGTGTTTGAGTCTAGATAAGAATAATATTTTAGACAAGTTTAAAAAAGTTTGGAATTGCATAAAATTTTCAAAAAATACACAAAATTTTACAAGCTAATACATATTTTGTTTTTGAACTTATTAAAAAGTAATGTTGTCTAAAATCACTTTAGGGATGTTTTAAATTTTGTGTCAATTGGTTTTGAAGTAAAAGAAACGTTTTGTACATTGTTTATAATTAATTTTGAAATAGAAAGTTTTATAATGTAGTTAAAGTTGCATGTATCAAGACATTTTAGGTTTTTGTTTTAAGTTGAAGAGTCTTACATTAAAATTTTTGCAGGGAACATTGCAAACTTGAATAAAGTTTCTTTTGGTGAAAAGGAATTGTTTTGGAATGTTTCGAAGTTGTTTGGAATTGATTTTAGAATGAAAAGTTTTAAAATGTGTTTAAATTCTCATAGAATAACATATATGTAGTTATTAATTTTATTGAGAGGTCTTGGTCCTTAAAAATGCTTTACGAAACTTTTAGAACTTGTTTAATATATTTTCAATAAAAAATATATCTTTTGAGTTTTTGAAAATGTTGGAAAGCTTCTACGGAAACTTGAGAACTAATTTACCAAAACATTAGTTAATTAATGTTGGAGACTAGTCGACCAGTATGCTAGAAATTGACACACTAGTCAACTAGTGCTATCTAGTGATTAATTGATCGACCAATCCAAGGCTCTAATTGACCAATTAAAGTTGCAAACAAATAACACCTAATTTATTTTGCTTCCAATGACATTTTGAGTCACTTTAATGGCTAGTAAATGTGTCTAATATATATTTGAAATTGTTAAGCCTATAAATATATGGTTAAGATGGAATGGAAGACGTTTATGGTATTCATTTATTGAAAATTTTTTATGGTTTTGAAAGAGTTTTGGGTTGGTTTTGAATGAGTGTTGAGAAAATTTTTGTCATTATTTAGTTTATGAGTTATGTTGCATCTCAGTTTTTGTTTTTATAAGCCATTTGAGAATTTAGATTATTAAGTGAGATTTCGAAATTATGCATGCTTGTTTCGAGGGTTGGTTATTGAAAGATGTAAAGGATTACTCTTCACCTATTTAAGTTAGAAGTTCTGGTTCCTCTTCACTCTTGTAAAGAAGACATTGTGGAGTACTCTTCACCCTTATAAAGAAGAGGTAGTAAGAGTTCCTCTTCACCCTAAGGAAGAGTGTTTCATAGTAAAATTTTAAGCGGGATCTTAGAGATTGAATGTAGACAAGGTTTAGTTTTTCAAACCACTATAAAAATAGGTTTGTGTTCTCTCTTCCCTATACTCTTTTATTTTCTTATTGTTATGATTATTATTACACCATCATTATAGGTTGAATTATGGTTAAGGATTGCATTTACCAAAAAAATTAGTTTATGTATAAGTTCAGAAAATTTTTAAACACCTATTTCACCCCTTCTTAGGTGCAATTTAAGGCTAACATATCAAAGTAGGTATAAATTAATAAGTAATTCTTTTCATATTTTATTTTATGCTTTGGATAGAAGTTTATTCAATAAGGTTTCAATGCAAAATGACTAATGAGATTTGGATATAATGGAAGTGATTTATAAAGGTGCCAAGCCCATTAAAGAAGAGAAGAATGAGCAAGTAGAATAAGAAGTGTCAAACATATGCTTAATGACAAACAATGATGATGAAGTATCCTCTTCCTCAATACATTCCCTTCTTTCCCTGGCATTGTCCCACACAGCAAGAAAAAGCTTAAAGCTCTAGCCTACCCTATAGGTCCTCTAATGTAAAGTGAATAATCGAGCATGAATTGGTGAAATAGGCTTTCTATCCTACGAGTCATAAGTTAGGTTAGCCATACTACTTACATGCTATTGTAATTGGCAAGCCTTCTACCAACTCAAATTTGTTTAGTGTTCAATTATTACTCACTTGACCATTTGATGGCTTGTATTAAACAACCCCCTTATGACAGCAAGCAAAAGCAGTCTTTGGTGCATAAGTAATTAAGATTTGGAATCCTTGTAACTATGATAGAAAGCTGTTTATTTTTAGAGAAAGCCTTTACCTAGTAATAATGATCTTTTATATGAAGAAGTAATTGAATGCCTTAAGATCATGATTTTGAAAAGGAAGAAACTTTCTTTCAAACATAAGGAGACAATGAAACTCTTAGATGGATGTATGATAGAAATAAAAATTAAAAAGGGAAATCTGAAACATATTAGATGTAAAGAGTGTGAATATCACATGGATAAATTGTTGCATGAGTATGAGGCATTGAAGAAGGATATCAATGACCTTAAAGAATCATTCTCAAAATTCACTTAATGGAGTGAAAAATTAGTAAGCATTCTAAGAGCTCAAAAGAGCTCAAGTTATAAACATGAACTTGATTTCACTCAAGAGAGTGCTTCCACCAATGCCAAAACTACTTCTAGAAAGGGTAAGAGCTTAGATGATGAAAATATAACCATGCTCTCATTTAAAAATGTAGCATCATCTTTTATATCCCAACCTAGGAGACAGCATCATGTATTTATTTATGCATCAAAATCAAAATGTAGGAGGAATGTGCATTAAATAAAGAATAAGCATAACTTTTATAGGAATGCACGACCCTAATATGGCTCATTTAGGTTTCACGTAAAGCATAATGACAAAATTCATTTATGTATTCTTACATACATACACACAACACTAGGAGCATCTCACATTGACATCTTAAGCTCCAAATCCATCAAGAGATGAATCTGCATACATTTAAGCCTCACACAGGAAAAAAATGACATGATTCATTTTCACACTCCATACATATATGAATGCAAATATAGGAACACACCCTACCCACAACCATGGTACATTATTACTCTATGAGAGCTCATTATGAAAGAAAACCTTGGAATACATTTTTAGCATAAAAATATAGGGATCATTATCATTCATATAATGCTCATTTGGCATGCTTTTTTTTTTGGGGTGATTTTAGTCGTATAGAAAGATTTTGTTTTGCTAAGCATAAGATGTTAAATACCATTAAAAATATGGGTTATGAAAGGATTAAATATAACCTCTAAAGATATTAATTTATGTGAATATCTATAACACGGTGATTTTTTTAAATATAGATGAATAACCTTTAGTATCAAAAGGATGTAAGCAACTGGTATCGCCTCCATTACATTAAATAAGAATTCAACAATGGTATCTTTAACAATTTTAACAATACCCTCACATGAGCCAACCAACTAAGTCCATTATTGAAATAAGTGAAGAAGATAATAAGGCATAAAATGGAGGTATATAAAAGAGGTATGCAATTTCCTATATATTGATTTTATGTGATAATATTGATCTTGACATATATATGTTAGGTAGAAAGGTCGGTTACATATATCTAGGGGGAGTTCTTGAAAGCTTTTGCATGAGTATGATAGAATGATTTTTTAAATTAGTATTATTGGCTTAAATTGATATATGTTTTGAAAAATATTTTTGCATGTATACTTTTCCTATATGTTAGAATATTTGTTTTACAAAAGCGGAAAGTATATCATTTAATACTCTTTTAATTGTCATTATGTGTTTATAGTAGAAGTTTAGTGATATTAGAGGTTTTATTATGTGGTTTTTTTAATGTTTCTTATGAAATGTGTTTTTAATGCGTTATATGTGTTTTTAATGTATTTTATGTGTTTAAATATCCTTTCATACATCATTACCCTATAACACTTTGATGTATATATTTCAAGGTGGTGAAATTTTTTATAATTCATGAATTAAGTGGGAGTGAGACTTATATGGTGAAAATATATGATGTTTAGATTTAAGGAGAGAAATAGGTGAATTGGATAAATCTTTGCATGATTAGGAGAATTAGAAACTAATAGCCTTATTTGGCACCTAAAAATGAGGTGAATTAGGGGTTTTAAAATTTTATTTTTAAGTTAATCAAACTAAGTTTACTATTTTAATAAATTATACAAAACCTAAATACTTATAGCTAATTCACTAAAAAAACAACATAATAAATTAAATAACAATTTAAATTACTTATAAAATAAATGCATAAATTTAAAGAGTTAAATGGAAGAGAGACATGAACAATTTATCTTGGTTGGGAGATATCCATTTTCTCCTATATCTAGTCTCTAACAAACCTTTTTGAGATTTTTTTTATTATAACAAGAACAAATACAATGTTAGTATTAAAATCCTCTTTCAAGGCTCAACGATAACCTTTCACTTTTCCTTTTTAAGGCTAAGGAATAACCTATCTCTTCCTTTTCTAAGGTTAGAAATACCTTCACAAAATGTCACTCTTTTGACATACCAAGATGTTTAAGAGCTCACAAAATATTTAAGAATGAATAATCATAAATAAACTCTTACAAACACTTAAACAACTTCACCATGAAGTCATAAACACACTCACAATAGCTCAAAACTCTTTAATCTCTTTATATAAATGTTTCACAATGTTTTTTCATATAAACAACACACTTTTATATTCTTCTTAAGGTCTCTAACTATTTATAGTTGTTAACCAATGTCCTATAACATTTATTAATGTTTCTATTGTAAAATTCGACCGTTGGACCTTATCTTTCACCATATTTGATTATCTGATAACTAGTTAACTAGTCCTAAGCAAAAATTGGTTCCATTTGGCCTAACTCAGCCCAATCCGACCCAAACATAATCCAAATAAAATCTAAATCCAATAAAATATATTTTAAACATTACCAATCAATATCAAGTATATATTTAACTTAATTGAACAACTTACCACAACTAAATTCACCAAATTCCTTAATACTTTAATCTAATTAATTTCAATCATTTTTTCACTCAATTACAACATTATCGCGTTAAAATTTTCCAATTCTTACAACTATAATTCACATAATGCCAATTCACTTACTCACATCAATCTAAGACTTATCACATAAGTGATGCCAATTTAACTCAATTACTAGTTCATTCACTTATCCTTTAAACAAATTACACAAATCATACCAATATATTCATGCAATATAGTACATGCATTCATTGTATATCAAGAGGATTATAAAACACAACAAACACATATAATACCTCTTGATTATGCATCTTATAAGTAAATACTAAATATGAATGCAATACACATGATGTAAGCCCTTTCAACGCATAATAAGACTAAAGAGAAGACTTATAAGAGAAACTCTCATAAACAACATATCAAATTCTATTCTTGAAATTGATCTTCTTCCATCTTCATCTTTAAGTTGAACTTCAATACTTCTCTTCTATCTTGATCTTTATACACCTCAACATACTTCAACTTGAACTTTACACACCTTCTTCATCCTTAAGGCTCTACCATGCACTTCAACTCTCCTCCATACACTTCATCAATTGATTTCAATAAACCTATCTCATTAACCATAACAAACTCTATAAATACATTAGTATAGATGTTTTTTTAATCTTCACAGCTATTTTGAAACCACTCATTGATTTAACAATATCCCCCTTTTTTATTTTGACAAAACGATGTGATATTACAAGCATATAACAAGCAAAGTAAACAAACAAACTAATCTATAAATATGTGCAAATAATTTTGCCACCCCTTTCTAATATCACAACTCACATTCTTCTTCTTTTTGTAATCATAAAAAATTTTACATATAAAAAGATATAACACTCTAATACCAATACAAATGATTCACATACGAAAGGGTTCATATATCTTCTCCCTTTATATTGAATAAACTTTCCAAATGATGCTAATGAATTTTCAAATAACATTTGAAAACTTTTTCTCAACAACTCTCCCTCTTCATAAAACACAATACGACAAATTCAAGACAGCTTTATAAAAGCTCAAAGAGGGAGAATCTCCTTCCAAAAATTCAAAAATTAAATAATCATAAAAAATGACACTAATTGTTGTTAAAAAGTGATTAACACTAAAAAATCATACCAAAATTTTTTAAGTGAGATTTAACTATACTATTTGTTAAAAAAATATGGCTTGATATAGATTGAAAAAAACAAAATTCATCATAATATCAATTTTTAATAATACTCAAAATGATCACATATCATAAATATCATGATTAACAAGTACCAATAACCAATCAAACATCAAGTATAAAATCCAAAAGGGCTACTCTCCTTTTTTACACAGCCAAAAGCAAGAAATCAACCATATAACAATTTCAAAAATATCCTAAAGCATTAATAATACATGTCATTCAAAAAAGTGTTCAAATACATTATCATCACAAAATCATCATACACAAGGTGCATACTATCTCATCATATCAATTAAACCACTTCATACTTGACATAACTCCAAAAGTGATAAAACAAATCTCAACTTTTATCACAAAATCATCAAACTTCCAATGTTGACCAACTTCCCCTAAGTTAATCAAATTTGGACAAACTCAAAAATTTTGAAAATTTCAAATTTCAAATTTTAAGGATTTCAAAAAAAAAAAATCCAAACCTATAATTCTTCCTAAAATAATGCATTACCATTTTATAAAATCCAAATATTTATATAACAAGATATAAAATGCATGAAGAGAAACAAATCATAAACATCATTTAATGCAACTTTCCCTAAGTTGATTACAAAATGATCAAATGATCAAAACATCAATTTTGTTTCCTAAATTCTCATATATTAAAGAGAAATTTCAAAGAGATCACAAACGTCAATTACACATCAAAATTCATAATTCAAAACCATCATAACAACTTTCCCTTTTCTTAAAGGATACATTATTCCATCACTTTTTAAAAATTGGAAAACTAAATAGACAACTTTTATGCCATCCCTCCCCCCCCCCCCCCACAGTATATGCATAATGTTCCAATATCAAAATTTGCAAACATTGAAATGAAATCATTAAACATCTTTATAGCTTCAAAACTTATTTAAAAAATTTACATGCCATCAATTTCATCATGCCTTGCAAAACACATCCATATCATCTAAATTCATGCATTTTAAAGAAATTTGTACTGCTCTTACGTAAAAATGTTTTTTCAAAATGTCCAAAAGTCTTAATGATATGATTAAGTAATCCATATGCATAAACTAAAATCTAAATACCATGTCATAAGTTCTTTAAAAGCATACCTTAGGAAATTTTCAAAATACATGATGCCTTAGGAGATTTTAATGTGTTATGAAACTTTAAAACATTTTATAAAATCAATGCTTAGGAGGAATTATTGAAAACATTAAACCTCCTTTAAAAAATTGTAAACTTCTTCAATTTTATAAAATCATCAAGGCTCCCCCCCCCCAGCGGAGCGGGCGTGTATATGCGCACAAAGAATAAAAGCAATAATTATATGCTTTCTTTTAAAAAAAATTCTAGTTGCAATCTATTATCAAAATCAAGTTTTTAGTAAAAAAATTTTGTAAAAATAAATCCTCCATCTTTTATAAAATTTCTAAGCTCCCCCTTAATAAAGGTAATATTTAAAAAAATGTAAGTGTAAATTTTCAAACATGAGGGAAATCAAAATATCATAAATGATGTCAAAAATCATATTCATCACAAATATGTCCAAATGCTTCCTTATACCATTTCTCATGCAATATTAAGTCATGTAAAAACTTCTAAACAATCAATAAGCACTCAATATTATCAAGAATGTGAAGCAACAAACTAAGACCATTTATCAAGACATATACAATTTTCGATTTTCCTAATCATGTAAGATCTAATCACGTAGGAATGTTATTCGTAAAGCTTTCAATCATCACAAAAAGGCATCAAGAAATTTAAGGGCCATATTCATGCATTCCTAAACATGATTTCTAACGCAAAAACAAGCCAAAGCTTAAGGAATTTTAATTAAACACTTTAAATTTATCAAAAAAAAGCTAATTATTAATTACGAACAATGATGATGTACAAAAATTGTTATTATGCCACCTGAGCATGAAATTTAATCATTCAAAGCATCCAAATAATATTCAATGAATTTTAAACGTTCAAAAACACAAATAATCACAAAAATTCATCAAACTATAAGCAAGTTTAAGGCATACTTCCCTTTTTCATATATCACTAACTTCTTTACTTGAGTTCTTCACTTCTTTGGTTCAACAATGCACATTGGTTATTTTTTTCTTCTTTTGCCCTTGGAGATATCCTTGATATACCTATAAAACAATTTCAATGAACTTTTAGTACCCACATCATCTTGAGTCTATAGGGGTTAGCTGCATACCCATCACGACCATTTGACAAAACATTCATATTTCTTAAATGATCATAACAAACACAATCCACATGACCAAAATGTACATAATATTGAAAAAAAACAATGGTGCACGTGATCTATATGCATATCCATGGTCAAACTAAGGTCCAGATCTATCATAACTTCTAAGTGCATCATAAAAATGGTAATGAAACCTGCAATTATTCATATATGCATTTCTATGCCTAAGCATTCTTCCTTGATGAAACTTTTGCCTAGAATATGGATGATACACATTTAATGACCTACGATGAGCATGATACACATTTCTAGAAGCATTCCTATTAGAATAAGGAATGTGTGAATGAGTTGGCACAAAATTTTCAACATGTGGCCTATATGCATCATGATATTTCTGTGCATTTGTAAAGAAATTGTGTCTATTTTTGTTGCCATGCACAATTTTTGTAAATGATTTCCTAAGAGCATATATAAACGTATGATGATTTTTCTTGGAATGAGACCAAAATATGATGGCCTAAATGATGATGAAACATAGTCTACGGATGTCCTAAGTCCCTCTTCCTCCTCTAAATTCTTTCCTTTAATGAAAATATTCTTACTAGTAGAAATTTAACTAACACGAGTGTAACCTAGTCCATGTCATTCTAACTTCTCATTCCTTTTGGTGAAACTAGACAATGAGCTCTTAAAGAATCCTACTTCCCTTCTTAGTGATGGATTTTGCTCTCTCATTTTAAGCTCACTACTATCCATATTCATCAATTCTAATTTATTCTTTAAAGACCTATTTCTTCTACCAATTTTTGCTTATCACACTTATTTATACTCTTGGATTCTAATTCTTTCCTAAGCTCCCCATTTTTTAATCTACATGCATCAAGTAATCTCAATATTTCTTTATGTCTAGCATTCAATTTCTTCTTCTTCTTAGCCAAGGTTTTTACGTATTCTAACAATTCTTCATAACTATATTCTATATCACATTCATCATTACTATTATGAGATTTAGGACAAGAAAATTCTTCATAATTACAAGGATTTTTAGAAGTATGCACTTCATCATCTAAAAACATATGTAGGTTGCTTATTCATGCTTAGATTCCTTTTCTTCACTTTAGTAGTCCTTTTCCAATGTGCACAAAATCTCTTGAACACTTCAACGTCTTGAAACTTTGTTAAAAACTTCCATACTCAAATCTCTCAATAGAATATGTTTAACTTCATCATTAAAAGAAATCAATTCTTCATCCATGTCATTCCACTCAAAGTAAAATTTTGGATTTAAAACCTCTAGATTATTTACATCTATGGCCTTTGTAGGGATGTATGATCCATTTTTTACAATTTCTCAAAAATTTGTTCCTAAGTTTAAGAGATGGTTCTTTATCCTAATTTTTCAATCCTTATAATTATCTCCATTAAATAAAAGACTTCATTTAAACTAAGTGTCGTACTATCTTTCCTCACGAATTCGCTAGAATTTCACTTACGTGAGACTTATGTTATAATATTAATTGTTAGCCTATTTGGCACTTAAGGGTAAGGAGTGAATTAGGGGTTTTAAAATTTTCTTTCTAAGTTAATTAGTTTTACCAAATTATTCAAAAGCTAAATACTTACAAATTAAAAAAAATGATATAATAAATTAAACAACAATTTAAACAACTTATAAAATAAAAGCATAAATGTAAAGATTTTAAGGGAATAAAGACACGAATGATTTATCCTAGTTCAGAGATATCTACTTTCTTCTACATCCAGTCCCCATTAAATCGTATTGAGATTTTCACTATAATAAGAACAAATACAACGTTAATATTACAATCCTTTTTCAAGGCTTATGGATAACCTTTTACTCTTCCTTTCTAAGACTAAGGAATAACCTATCTCTTCCTTTTCTAAGATTAAGGAATAACCTCATGACACTCTCTTCTTTTTCAAAGTTCAAGAATAACCTTTTAACAAAATTCATTCTTAATTTTTCAACCCACAAACTATACTTCTTATACACACGTGTCACAATCACCTTTATAAAATGTCTCTTTTGACTCACTAAGATGTTTAAGGACTCGCATAATATTTAAGAATGAATGCACAAAAATAAACTCAACACTTATAAAAAAATCTCACATAACTTCACTATAAACTTATAAACATGCTCGCAATAGCTCAAAACTTTTTAATATCTTTTTATAAATGTTTCGCAATTTTTTCATATAAAAAACAACACATATTTTACTCCTCTTAAGGCTTATTCACCGTTTATATCCGTTAACCAATGTTCTATAACATTTATTAATGTTTCCATAGCAAAATCTGACCGTTGGAGCCTATCTTTCACCATATCCGGTCAGTTGATTGCTAGTCAACCAATCCTAAAAAAAATCTAGTTTCGTTTGGACCAACTCAACCTAATTCAATACAAATATAATAAAAATAAATTCTAATCCTAATCAAACATATTTTAAACATTACCAATCAATACCAAACATATCTTAACATAATATAACTTAGTTACACAACTTAGTACAAGTAAATTTATCCAATTCATTTCTACATCATATCACATTCAAATTTTCCAAGTCATCCAACTTCAGTGCACACAATTCCAATTCACTTACTCACTTAAATCCAAGACTTATCACATAAGTCATACTAATTTAACTAATCACTGATTCATTCACTTATCCTTTAATCAAATTACATAAATTATACCAATCTATTTATGTAATACCATATATGCATTCATTCGTATATCAAGAGTATTTGCACACATAAAAAACACATACAACACCTCTTGATTATGTATCTTATAAAAATACTAAACATACATGTAATATGCATAATGTGAGACCTTTTAACACATAGTTAGACTTAAGAGAATACTTACAATAAAAACTCTCATAAACAACCTATCAAATTTTATTCTTAAACTTAGTCTTCTTCCATCTTCATATTCAAGTTCAACTTTAATGCTTCTCTTCTATCTTTATCTTCATAAACTTTAAAATATTTCATCTTTAACTTTAAACACATTCTTGATCCTTAAGGCTCCATCATATACTTTAAATCTCCATCATACACTTCATGACTTGATTTCAATAAACATATCCCATCAAATACAACAAACTCCTTAAATATGTTAGTAAAGATGTTTTGTAATTATCAAAACAAAGGTGGAATCACTCCTTATTTCAACAGAAACAATTAATGGAATCTTTTAAAATCATGATTTGGGTATAGTTTTTGACAACCTTATAATTTCTTTCATAATAGTTGATTTTATAACAATTGGTATATTTATAACATTGCATATGCTTTTGATTTTCTTGTGAATTCCCCTCCATATGAATTATTATTAAAAATGGGTATACAACCATTAGTAATTGGAATTTATTAATTGATGATGTCAAAAAGGGAGAGAGAGGTTGGTGATCTTAAGAAGAGTGATAACTGATATTAGAATTTGATCATTTCATAATGCATGGATTAAGGGGGAGTAGTGTATCTTTGCCTTGCATTTTTTTTGCATGTATTCCCTTAATATCACATGTTTAGTCATAAAAATTGGTAACATTATTGAATCAAGGAAGGTTCTAATTAATTATTTTGAAGTTGACAAAATATATTTGTTGATAATGGTTTATTTTGTTTGTGTAATTTAAAAGATAAGAATTTGAATGATGTGCATGAACACTCTTAGAGCTTAAAGAATATATATTTTAATGAAAGATGGAGTTCAAGAAGAAGTTAATTCATAAAGAAAAATGAAAATGGTGGAGCAAATATTAAAGTGAAGATCAAGTGAAGAGGGAATGAGATCAAGTGAAGAGTTTGATAAGCTTGATTAGGTTAATGCTTGTAATTTTATATGTAAATTGTGTCTTAATCTTTTCAATATTCTCAAGGAATCTTCGTGCATTTGTGAATTTCATTTTAATTAACTATTACATGATCATTTGTGTTTTGTCTTTGTATGGGATGTTTGCATAATCATTTGCTTTTAGAAATTATGCATTTAGTGTTTTATAAATAAGAGAAATATTTCAAAATACTTTAAAGAAACTCCTCTTGACATGTCAAGATGTTTTGAGAAATTTTTTTAGCCTGTTTTAGTCAAATTTTGATAAATAATTTTGACATATTTGAAAAGGTTTTGAATTGCTTCAGTTTTTTTAAAAGTTTATAATTTTTCAAAAATTAAGAAATATTTAATTTTTGAGTTTTATTGAAATGTATTGATGTCTAAAATCACTTTAGAGATGTTTTAAAACTTAAGTGAATTGATTTTGAAGTAAAATAATGGTTTGGATATTGTTTAGAATTGTTTTTGAAATAGAAATTTTCAAATTGTAGTTAAAGTTGCATGAATAAGGTATTTTAATTTTTTATTTTAAAATGAAGAATCTTGATCATTAAAATCATTGTAGGGAACATTTAAAACTTGGTTGAAGTTGCTTTTGGTGCAAAGGAATTATTTTGGAATGTTTGGAAAATGTTTAAAACTAATTTTGGAATGCAAAATTTTAAAATGTGGTTAAATATTCATTGACGAAGACTTATTTAGTTTTTTATTTTCATTGAAAGGTTTTAGTCTTTAAAAAATATTTTAGGAAACTTTTAAAACTTGTTTAAATTTATTTTCAATCAAAAGGAATTGGTTTTAGGTTTTTGAAAACTTGGCAAGCTTCTAAAAAAGTTGAAAAATTTATTTGTAGAAGCATTAGTCAACTAATGCTGGAGATAGATTGATTAGTATGTTCAAAATTAGGGCATTGGTCATCCAATGCTATCTTGGACTAGTAAACTAGTCGAAGTTGTAGATTTTTGCTTTTAATGGCCTTTTGAGTCACTTTAATGGCTAGGAAATACGTATAATGTTTTCTGAGTTTGGTAAGATTATAAATACATGATTAAGAGACAGTGGAAGAAGTATTAATGTCATGAATGAATTGAACAAAAAAAAATTGTTATGGTTTTGATTGAGCTTTGAGAAAAGTTTTGGGATTATTGAATTTGTAAGTTATGTTGCATCTTATTCATTACTTTTGTGAGCCCCTCAATTATTAAGATTATCAAGCGAGATTGAGAGATTATGTATGCATGTTTTGGGGGTTGGTTATTGAAAATTGTATTAAGTAAGAAGTTGTAGGTTCCTCTTCATCCTTGTAAAGAAGACGTTATGGATTCCTCTTCACTCATTTACAAGAAGTTATAAGTTTCTCTTCTCCTTTGTAAATAAGATCTTATAAGGATTTTTCTTCACCTTAAGGTGTGCTTTATAGTAAAATTTATAAGTAAAATCTTAGAGAGTAGATGTAGTCAAAGGATTATTTTATCAAATCACTATAAAAATAAATAGGTATTCTCTCTTTCTTATACTCTTTTAATTACTTATTATTGTGATTGTCATTGAATTGCTTGAATTTGAATTATTAAATCATATTATCCCTATTATCATTATTATAGGTTAAACTATGGTTAAAAATTACATATATCACAAAATTAGTTTAGACATCAATTTAAAAAAATTTTACGTACCTAATTTACTACTTAGATACCATTTAGGACTAATAGAACTATAATGATCAAGTTAGGTCTCAAATTTATGCATAAGTGTTTGTAATATGTAAAAGAACTTTATAACTTTGTGATAGGTCTCCCTCTTTATATAGAGAATCATCTTTTTTTTTTTCGTTGGCCGGAAGAGGGTTAAGTTGCAATGAATGGGAACTATAGACCATCGTTGAGATGACATTGTTATTATAAATACCTAAAGGGTAAAATTAGATGGCCTGTAGACTATAGGCATCCATGGCCTGCAAGCTATGTAATAATAATAATAATAATAATAATAATAATAATAATAGATTATTTTATCATTTTAATATTATATATATATATATATAATATAATATATAAGGATCAGCCCTATAAAGAACCGACTATATAGTCGGTCTCATACCTAAAATTACTCCATGAACCTACTATTGAGGTAACACAGCTCACTCAATTAGTACCACATATCAACTATTTGTCCTGCCCTTGAACATAAATCAAGTATTCATTTTCAAGGTAATAAATTGAAATTTTAGTTAGTTGTTGATAGATTTGTCGATTACTTTGTTCCTGAAATTGCTCAAATTTCATCTAGGTAAGGCTTTTTCCTCATTCCATGCTCTTTTTAAATCTAAAATTACTTTGATTTATATAGGTATTCTTTCCATCTCCAAATTTTCTTCTATGAATCTAATTCACATGATTTCATAACAATTCTTGTAAGATTTATTATATTATATTATTATTATTGTTAATCTTTAATTTTTAAAGTTTTTAAATCATAAGATAATATCTTTCTAGCAATTGATTTCAAAATAAATATTTGTATTCTTAATTTTACTTTCTTTTTTCATTTATAGAAAAAAATTCATGTTTTGCACACACTAAAAAAAATATAAAAAAAAGTTCCACAAGTGGTGGATCTATCTAAAATAAAAGATGCAAAGGATGACATAAGAACATAAAGGGAGGTGCAGGGAAAAAAGTGAAAACTAGCCACCAGATTGATTAAATATCCAAAATAAATTTGTTAGGACATGGATATAAAGAGATTTAAAGGGAGAGGAGAGGCCAGTTCTCAAAGTATCAACTATATATAACCCTTTAAATAAGTTAATGACCGACAATTTGTTATAACTTTAACGTTTTATGGAAAAGGGATAATCGACTTTATACCAAAAAGAGAAAAAAAGGATAACCAAAAAATTTCAAATCATTTGTCACTTATTTTGAAAAATTTTATAAAATTTGAAGAAAATATTTATTTACATCCAAATATACTGATGAAGAAAGCTTAATATCAATAATTTGTAAGCCTTTTTCCTTATAGTTAATCAAATTTAGACGGAGGATAATTACTTCCATGCTTCAAATGAAGAATTAGAGAGATCAAAATCAAGCTTCACTTCTACATACTTCATGGCTTATATAATTATATTTCAAATCTTTACCAAGCAAACATTTTGGGTCAATGTATTTATACGCCTTTAATAAGTAATTATTGGCTGGGGTTGTGATCATTTGGTGGACAAACCAAATAGTTGATAACAAACATATAATACTGAACTCATCGAAATATTTTCATATAAGAATAAAATTTTTATTTTATCATAAAGTTAAACACAATTTTTACGTATATGTAATTAATTAATTAAGCCACTTTACCAATTTGACATGTGTTGGATTAATTTTAGTGGCTCATGTCCTTTATAGTTTGAGTCCGATAAAAGTAGCCCAAGATGATGATTATTAGGCATTTAAGCCATTGAGCTCAAATGGGTCCAAGACCAATAAGTCCAAGACCCTTTCCCTCTCTCTTTTACAAACAGAACGTCTGATTGTTGTTTAATCATCAAAAACACAAATTACAGAAAAGACAGAGAGGGAATCAACATACTTACAATTAAGCAATTCAACCAGAATAGGAATCATGGATTCAGGTTTGAATTTCTTTAAATTAATGGTTATCGATCCTGATAAATACTAATAATTGGTATCAGAGCCTGGTATTATGGCTGTCGGTTCCTTAATTCTGCATTTGATTTTAGCGTTGCTTCAAACACATGTTTGGTTTTGGTTCAGCCATAGACATATCAATTTTCTGTTTTAGATGGTGTCTTTTGCTTATGGTTTGAGTTTTGATTGTGAGAGGACAGAACAAAACCCATAATAGAAACGGGTTTGCACGATTTGAAAGAGACACAACAAAACTGCTTAGACTCTACCATGAATGACGGTGCTGGTGAGAGAAAACTTAGTTTTCTATTTGATTTAACCACCTAATGGATCTAAGGTGGCATTAATCGGTGTAGTCTTGGGACATATTTGGTTTTAAGCAAAAATCTTAAAAGAAACGGTAGAGAAACAGAAGAGACAGTGGTTTTGTTTTGTTTTTAGTATGAGAAAACCATTTTTTTTTTACTTTAAACAACCGAATGGGTGATTACAGGTGTTTTAATCATTTTAGACTTGGAAAGGTATGGTTTTTGGTGTGAAATCCATAAAGAAAACATCCCAGAAATGATTTTTAAAAAAAAGAAAGGAAAACACCAGAACAAGAATCATGCAGAAACCGTCTAGGGTCTGGAGGAAGGGGGTGGCACGCTCCTCACTTGGCATAAATGAACTCAGAGGGGGCGAGTGCGACACATGCGCTCCCAAACAGGAGCTTGTTCGTGTACGGCACGTGCCCGCTTGTCTCCAGCTTTGGGCTTGTGTAATACTTTTGGGCCTGCAATGTTCTCCAGGCCTAGATTAGGTCCGTAGGGCATTTGAGCCTCTATGCCTGTTCTGGGCCAAATTGAACATGCCTTTTGGGCTAGATTTTGTACCTAGGAGAATTGAATTAATTAATTTAATTAACATTAAGCCAAGACATTATTTGGAGCTTATGGATGGTTTAAATAAATGGACTTTAATTAGACCCAAGATTTTATTTTTGGGTCATAATTGTTTAATCAATTGAAATAATTAATTGATTTATTTTGATTGAATTAATTTTAATTTATATGCATAATTGTTGTGCATATTGTTTTATGCATAATATATTGTTGGAATTTAAGTGCCATATTATATGTTTTATTTGGTACTTTAAATATTTTATATTATGTTATGAATGAAATTAAATTTTCATATTACATATTTGTTTTATACATGACATTATAGTAATTTAGAATAATTTGTTAGTCACCAAAGTGACCAAATTAAGTAAATTAAATTTAGTCATGTATGATAATTATCCACATTAAATGTTTATTGCATG
>JAOXYD010229019.1:0-18154 GCA_028565735.1 Pinacopodium congolense
ATACTATAGATAAATTACCTCCACTAACATTGGTAAGGGCAATTAGGAGCTTTCTTGGAAAGTCATCAGAGTGTGGGGCTTCTAGTTGGAATTTGCTACCACTTTGTGGCACTCCTTCTGGATTAGAGAAGAGCTTCTCGTCTTGATGGGAAAAGGCTTGCCTTATCAACTGGAGTAGAGAAGGTTGGCAAGTTTGTAACATAAAAACTAGTTAGAATTTACAATCCTAAGTTAATTTTGATGGCATTATTTTCAAAGCAACCAGGCTCAAGGTGGTGAGCGACGAAAGTCTCCCAAACAAGCTTGATGGTTAAGGTAACCAGAGTTTGTACAATATTATACTTTTCTTTTACAATTCTATTATTCCTTTCTTTTCATAATGCATATACACATAAGGAAAAAGTAATTTGGAATAAGGTTGAATTTGCAGAATTTCATTTAGTAAGCTGGGATATCTAGTGACTAGTTGACAAGAGAGAACTAGGCCTTTAGTGCTGGAAACAGAGTTGCACATGCTAAGACCAACGAGTATGGGAGTTATTACAGTTAAAGAAGAGATGGTCATGAGATTCCCCAGTAGCTTTACAAAGAATACAAATATTAGGGCAAAAAGTGTAAAGCATTATGTCTTTAGTAGAAAGCCTCCCTTTGAGGGTTAGCTAGAGGATGAATCCATGCCTGGGAAGAATGTTGCTAGACCAGACTAACTTTGTCCAAGCCAGATTGTTGGTCAGGGGTATAAGGAACTTGTTAGCTTTTTTATTTGAAAAGTTTTTAGAGCTTCCATCCCATTTCAAGGCAATATGCTCTCCCAGGCTGAGGAAGGTAAGGAATTAGAATCTATTTAAGCTCCATAAGTTCAAGGGAGTTAGTTGAGGGCTAGTTCCAACCATTTTTAGAGATAATACTTGAAGCTTTATTGTGCTTATTAATATCAAATTCATAGATGATTCAACGAGAGAAGGTTTTTAGAAGTATTTTAGCTGGGTGCCAAGGATCATGCTAAAGGAAGACTTCCTCACCATTGCCAATACTGAATTTAAATTTTTGGATAAAGAACTCTCTAGTTTTGAGGATTTTCCTCCAACTCCAGGAGTCACATAACAATTAAATCCAAAGTCATTAATATCCAAAATCAAATCTAACTTAAAATCTAGAAATCAAAAGTTAAATCAAGAATAACAAAGAAAATTGCTTCTTAGAGTTCATAAAAACATAAATCTTGTGAAAATATTAATTCTTAAACATTGTATTATTCATAAAAATGATCAATAATAAGAAGGAAAAAAGCTCATGATGAATTGATACGAATCCTTAACTCCTTTATGGTTTTTAATGTGATTTCATATCCTTCATCTTTGGTTTCTTATGTTTGGAACCTTCCTCTATTTCAAAATTGTGTGAAATCCTTTAAATATGGCTTAGGACTTGATTATGGATCACAACTAGGATTATGGCCCTCTGACCAAAAATCATGGTCAAAGGGTGTGGATCACAGTTATAATGTTGGCCTAGATCCCTCTAGCAGTTGCACTACTCTCATTCTTCTTATAATACCTCTTCTGTCTTTCATCCTTTTGCCTTGAAATTTTATATGGAACTTCCCAACACAATATTCTTTCTATCCAAGTTGCTTCCATATCTCTTTGAGATTGAAGGATGCACTCCAATACTCTTCAAAATCCTATAAATATAAGCAAACATAAAAAAAAACTAAGCAACATCTCATTCAAAGAATTTAACTCAATATGCATAATAATTACATGGATTTCCCATTAAAACTCGACATAAACATTAATCAATAATGCCTAAAATATGTATGAATTAAGAGTTATAAGTTTTCTCCTAAAAAGCTCAATAAAGAGTCTTGCAAATTTTTTATCCCTCTAACAGTTCCTTAAGGAGAAAGAAAAAGTTGCAAACCATTATTATCTTCAGACCTTAGCTTTTAAATAATCCCTTCTAAAGAAAAAATCCATAATATCTTAACTTAAAAAAGGTGACAGAAACTCCTAATTATTCTTAATTCCATCATTCATAAGAGAAGCAAGAACAATATCCATTATTTATCCTTAAGCAACAATATGGTTACAAAAAATTTGGAATCCATTAAGGAAGCTTTATTGTCCTTTTATTCCTCATCTAATAGATTTTTCTTCTTTGTCCACATTCATTAATGGATTGTTGTCTTTTAAGCAAAAGCAAACTCTCATTATTCCTTTTGCTCTTTTAAGCAAAAGCAAACTTTCATCTCCAGAGATTAAACAGGTTTAATTTCAACCCTTCAAAAGCCCCAGGTTCTGATAGCTTTAATGCCCACTTCTTATATATAAAAAAAGCTATCATATAATTAGGGAAGAATTTATAAAAGCTATCTAAAGTTTCTTAACCTCTACGAAGTTATTAAAGAAACCTAACTCCACTTTTATCACACTTGTCCTAAAATCCCTAACCCTTCCTCTGTATTAAATTATAGATCCATTTCCTGTTGTAACATTGATTATAATGTGATCCCTAAGTTGTTGGCCATAAGGATTAAAAAGATCCTCTCTTTTCTTATTATAAAAAATTAGATTGCCTTTATAGGTTATAGGAGAATAGTGGACAATATTTTTTTAGCCCAGGAGATCCCTTGGAACTACAACCTAAGCAATAGGCATAATAGATGTAATTTAAAGATTTACCTTTTAAATGCTTATGACTCAATCCAATGGCACTTCCTCCTCCACACTCTTCAAATTTTAGATTTCCCTCTTAAATTTTTCAATGGAGTTTCTGAATGTATCTCTACCCTAACCTTCCTTATTTTGATTAATAGAGAGCCCACAAAATGCTTTTAAGAGTAAAATGGGCTTGAGACAAGATGATACTTTATGACCTTATGTTTTTATCATTTACATAGAAGTGATTACTAAACATAGATTGAGATCTCTGAAAATTATTCTTTTAGATATCACTAAAAATGTCAAGAGACCAAGCTTACTCACCTCTAGCTTACTGATGATGTGTTTTTTTTTTTCATAATTGAACTCCTCTCTCTCCAAACCTTACTAAAGTCACTATAAATTTTCACCAATCTATCATGTTTGTCTATAAAATATTCAAAGTCTCAACTCTTTATTGCAAAAACTGATTCTTATCTTTCAAATAAACTGGAAACTCTGATTAGGTTCCAAGTAGCTACATTACCTGTTAAGTACCTGGGTATGCACCCTATAACCACTAAGCTATTTAGAGTTTATCTTTAGGATCTTTGAAATAAAATATGAAAAAAAAATCATTGTCTATACTATAAAATCTCTTTCCTTTGTAAGTAGGCTCCAAGTTTTTAGCCTATGTTGTTATCCATTCATCTTTTTAAGGCATCCCACTTCACTCTCCCTTCCTGCATTAGTAAAGAAGTACAGAAATTGTGTAAGAACTTTCTATGGTTAGATAGATCAACTAAGTGTCACAAAAGGAAATTTAAACAGAAAGATGTTTTCTCTACTAATAATGAAGAGGGATTAGTTATTAGGAGGGTAAAACCTTAGAAAAAACCTTAGAATAAAGCTCTTCTTCATAAAAGAATATGGTTGCTTTTTATTGACCCTAAATCTCTATAGGTTAACTAGATTCACAACAAATATTAAAGGGAACTATCTTTTAAAAGATTAAAAATAAAATATGATGTTCTTAGATGTGAAATAAGCTCCTAAAACTAAAAGTAAACTTGAGATAATATTTTTTTTCTATAGAATAATTGATGGAGAATTAGTTTTACTGTAGTATGATAAGTTGCATCCTTAGGGAATTCTTATAGATAAGTTTTGGGATATAATTTCTTTGATTCTAGCTATCTCAAAATGAAAGAGCCTCTTACATAATTGTTAACAACACTTGGTCTTGGCCTATGAAAATCTCCCTAAATCAACTAACTACTAAATTAATGATTGAATCCTTCTAACTTAAGCCTTCGATGCCAGATTCTTTTCATTGGTCTGGCCACCCCTCAAATAATTTCACCTTGATCTTAACTTGTAGAATCTTTTCTCCTTATTAGTACATATTTTAGGGAAAATAATATAAAGAATGTAGAAAATTAGTTACCAATTACTCAAAGTAGGGAAGAATTTAGTTTTTTAAAACCAACACCTGATGTTGCTATAGAGAGACAGGAGATAGTAAGGCTCAACAGAAGACATATATTTTTAAAAGGAGAAGGATGATGATTGTTCTATTTATCTAGGTAGGAGTAAGGCTATAAAAAGGTCAAGTCCCTTTCCAAAAGTGGTACAAGTCAAGAGTCCCAATTAAACTCCATCCTTTCCTTCAAATATTTCCAATCCAGTAGAAATGATGTAAAGAAAATTGCAAGATGTATTGAAACAAAGAAGGAAAAAACTTAAAGTAGCAATGGAATATAGAGCTATAGAATCGCATTAGAATCTATAGGAAACTTTGTTATACTCAGAATATTTAGATAAGGTGTTGGGGGAAGCAACAAAAATTCTTATAATAGCAAGAAGTAGGAAACAAACTCAAACTACCAAAAGTGAGCCAATCATGAACTCTAGATCAACTAATTCAAGAGGAACACAAACCCCTCAAACTAAAGATATAGTCTCATCAGCAAAAGCACTAGAAAATGGCCTCAAAGGAAGCACAAATCAATAAAAAAAAGTCAGGGGATATAAAGTAGCTGTCAAAAAATCTGTGAAGGAAAAATCACCAAAGAAAGGGAAGCGGTCAGAAGAATAATGAATTTGGTATAAGGAAAAAAAAAAAGGACACTTTATTTACAGGATGATAGAGCCTTGGCAGTTAAGGATCAATTTAGAAACCTAATAACCTTTCCCAGAAGGTCGTCAAAAAGGTTTTGGCAATAGACAAGTTTAAAACAAGCTGGTCTTTGATGGAATATGGAGGTTTTTAGGAATAAAAATTCTTTAAAGCATATAACTAGTGGTCCTAAAGATTTTTCTTTTTCTACAGTTAACATGAACAGACCCACCCCTTAATTATATACCTACTTAGTTTTGTTTTTGCATCTAGGTAGTTTATTTAAATTATTAACTTATTTAACGGGGTCAGCTTCGAGTAACTTGGTTTAGTTAGGATGAAACTTTTTTTTTACAAAAGTTTCTTCTTTAGTTAATACAAATTTTGACTTTTCAAAAAAAATCACGTATAAGTAGAGCATGAACCTTAAGTTAATGCACCAAAAGTAAAACTAGTTCTTTAAGAGACATATGGTCTATGATGCATTGGTAATGTATGTCATTCTCCCATTAGATTGGATTTATATGTGAAAAAGGGAATCAATGATGTATTACTAAAAAATGATGAGGCTATGAATTTTAAGAAAGTAATGTTAAACATTGATTCTTTAAAATGACATAAAACCACTAGATCTGAAATGGCATTTGTGTATACTAACTAAGTGACGACTTTGGTAGATACACCTACTGGTATTGTACCTATTATAGGCAAATGAGTTTTTACAAGAAAACCTAACATGAATGGTAACATACATATATATAAAGTAAGGTCAGTGGCAAAAACTTACCCAAAAAAATAAGAAATCAATTTTTATAAACCCTTTCACCTTTAGCAATGCTTATGCGATATAAGGATTTTTGTTGGTTAAAGCTATATAACTTGAAATTTGGCAAATGGATGTCATAACATCATTTCTCAATGGATTATGCATAAGGATGTTTATATGAGGTGTTTTGAATAAAAAAAGTTTCCTAATTAGGTAGGTAAGTTGTAAAAGTCCATTTATAGTATTAAGTAAACGTTACAAAGTTGGAACATCCATTCTAATAAGATAATCAAAAAGTTTGATTTTATAAAAAATGTGAATGAACCTTATGTCTATAATAAGGTTAATAAGAGTATAATTGTTTTTCCTATGATATATATAGATAACATATTGCTCATTAGAAATGACTAAAGATTTGGTTGTTTAAAAACATATCCATGAAAGATATAGGAAAATCAACTATATTTAGAGAAGAAAGATCTATAAAGATAGATTAAAGAGATTGGTTACTTTATTTCAACTTACTTATGTAAATAAAGTACTAAAAAGTTTAATATGAAGAATTTCAAAAAAGGGTTTTTACCCACAACGTATGGAATTTCTCTTACTAAGAGTATATGTCCTAAGTCCAAGACTAGATATTTTTCTTATGCTTTAAGCATAACAATCAAATATCAAGCTAACATTCATGAAGTCACTTTGGGAGGGGGGGAGTTATTGTCTATCGTTGGCCTCAATTATAAAATTAGTCAGGGGACTGAGAGGCAATGGTTTACCCTTTGTCAAATGTCAGCGGTTTGAGTCTGCTTATCGCCAACTCGTGAACTTAGCCAGTACAAAGCTATAGGATAACACCTAATTTTGTTTTATTCGAAAATTCGATCTATGATTTATCATTTATGGAATAACGACTATAAAAAACATGTTAAAGTATTTGACAATAGTTGAAGCTGTGTGTGTATATGTATGTGTGTGTATGTGTGTGTGTGTGTGTGTTCTCTTTTTGGTTTATGAAGGAGTTGAATTGAGAATTTTGGGTCGTTTAGATGTTAGTTTCTAGTCATATTATAATAATAGTATATTAAAATCAAGATACATATTTGCTCTTAATGGTGGTATAGTTAGTTAGAGGAGTTCTAAACAATTGACCATTACAAATTCTTTAACTAAGGGTCTATTCATTTAAGATTTTTTCATTGTTTTAGTTTTTGGTTTTTCTAAACACAAAAAAATAACACAAAAACTGAAAAAATAACACACTAATATAGCACAAAAATCAAAAAAATAAAATCTAATACAAAAATATAAAAACCACAATCAAAAGCTAAATCAAATGGCTTCTAAAGTTGAGTATACTGTAGCTTTTGAAGTAGAAAAGGATGTGATTTTGATCAAGAAGTTCAAAAATGAACTTAAAAGTGGTTCCTAGAATTATTGATTTATTAGTATCGTACTGTGATGATAATAATGCTATTATACAGGTGAATTAAATGTCTTACCAATGATCCTAGAATGTAATTAGAAGTTTTACTTGATTTAGGAGATAAAAGGAAATTATATTAGAGTGAGTCCCACTAAAGAGAATCTAAAAGATCCTCTCACTAAGTTATTGTCTCAAAAAAGACTATGATCAACATATGGATATATATGGTATTAGAAACATAGATGATCATCTTTAGTGCAATTAGGAGATAATTTATACCCTTGCAACTAATTAGTTAATTACAAATACATGTATAATGTTATAAATTTATTCAATAAAGACATTATTTTTATAAATTTGTTATTAATTATATTTAATAACTAATAATAAAAATGAAAATTTTTGAAATAATTATTGTTCAGTTGAAAATTATAATGAGACTATATCTATGAGATTCTCATTGCTTTTTATATTATTCTTAAATTATTCTTAGTCATAATTTCATTAAGCTAGGGTATTGATGAAATAGTAAAAACAGTTTATGTTATGTTTTTTTCTTACGAAGAAAGTAATCAATCTCATAAATTAAAATGAGGAGACATTTAAACAAACAGGGGGAGGATTCAAACTTTCTTCTAATTTTAAATTTATAAAAATAATTCAAATAAATCTAATTAAATGCAAAATCAAATGTGAAAAAATAAAATTTAAAAAAATAGTTCAAAATTTTGAAAGAATAGAACGAATAAAACTTGCAACTGTTTTCAATTAAGGAAGTATTGAGATTCCTTTTCCTCTACGTGTTTCTGTGCATGAAAGTAGGATACTTCAAATTTGGGAGTCCAAAAGTTTTATAAAGCATTTTGATGAAATTTTTTTTAATGAAAGATCCCAATGAATTAAATTGGGTCCATGAATCTAAGAAATAGTTAGAATTCTAGATCTCTCTCAATATCTCTCTCAATTTGAAAATCTAGGATTTTTTAATAATCAAACAAGTGGATACTTATTAGAGAATAAGTTTATTGAATTGACTTGATTATGAGGATTTTGAATGGAACACTACTTATATACGTATAGATAACCTTATTACTACAGTTGTATAATTAATCCTTAGAATTGAGATTATCAAAGTTATCAAAGTCATCTTATATAACATTACAATATTTTGATGCTACTTATGACCAACTATTAAAATAGCTCAGTCAGTATCATTTAGATATAGTAAGAACTATGAGGAGATAGTTAAACGAATCAATAAAAGATTATTTACTCTATATGGAGAATATTCTACTATTTTTATTAGTAATTATTTTAGAATACTTTTGTTAAAATGAATTAAAATTTAGAAAAGTATTTTCAAATACTCATTATAAATCATTTACTAATTAGAAAAAATAATATGATTAGATTATATAGAGTAAATATTAATTTAATGCTTTACCTTCAATTGGAACATTGAATTGTGAAAGAATTAAATTACATATTATAACTATATATAGACAATTTAAATCAAACTACTTTAATATTCCTAATATTTTTATGGTCATAATATGTTTTTTTATTGGTCAAAACATGTTTTTTTTAAACATGTTGCTAGACATTAATCTTGATCTATATTTATAATTTTTTAATTGAAATTTTAAAGATAAATTAAACAAAATTTTATTTTATCTGACTTTAATTATAAAAGCGAAAAGCATGATAGTTAGCATTATTTTCTTCTTCCTCTCAAATTTTTTTTTTGAATTCTCCTTAAATCAATCATCTAGATACTATTAAAGGCTGAATCCTTGAACAATTATAGTTCACAAATATCAAAAGAAGAAAAGATTCAATAGGAAAGCAAAAGATTCGATAGGAAAGCATAATCATGTTTGCAAAATCCTATTATTTTCTTATTTTTCTAAAATGATCAAATAGAAATCATAAAATTAACTCTTATGCACTTATGATTCGATGATGTTTGGTTTCCTGACAAAAGGAATATTCAAAACTAATAACATTAAATATATAAAAACAATTGTTTCTTGTTATTATTTCTTTTTCATCTCTTTATAGGAGTTGAATTTGTTAAATTAATACTAGTAAAATTTAAGCACAACTATCTTAAAATTATTTGAATAAGTTCTAAATGCCAAATTTTAATAGAATGAATGAATAGATGGTCCCATGTTTTTGTGGGTCACTTGTTGCTAAACTTTAAAGTATCGTACTCACATTATAATGTAGTGTTGGAAGGGAGAAATGTTTTCCCTAGCAAATAAAATTTTGATTTGCTACTTTGGATTATGATTTTTTATTAATATAAATTATTTAACTTCATGAAATTTCCTATTTTAGTTAATATTATTCCTATACTATAATTAGGTGGTACATAGAAGTGAAACAAGTGAGCTTCTGTTCCTTAGCGCCCTAAGTAAGAGTTTGGAGTTATCACGAAATCATTTATTTGAAATTGGAAGACTTTTACATGTGTAAAGAGATGCAACATTTGAGTCACTAAAGGGAAACTTAAATAGAAATTTAGAGGGAGAAACCAATGAGTTAGAAGTTTTGTTAGGGTTTTCTATCACCATCCTCTAGAATTTAAATTTCTACTGTTACTTTTCTCTTCCTTGTTTATTAAGCCTTTTGCTTTCCTTCAACACCTAGGTCGCCAGCACCTGTTAATAGGTTGTATAGTAAGCCCTAAAAAAATTCCTTTTCTTTTCAATCCCTACATTGTCTCTTTATCATAACCGAGTCCTATTTTCACCCTTTTTGATTAAAATGTCTAAACAAGCTAACCTCTCTTCTAGTTTAGATGTAGTTCTGAATCAGCTTACTCCCCTTCCTTCTCAGGCAAAAAACCTATAAGCCAAACAGTTGTGTGATTGCTCTTTCAATGTCTAAAGCTTCTAGCCATCTGATGCATTGCTCCTCCTTGCTTTCTCACTCTTCTTCAAATTTTAGTCCTCTTAAATCGAACCAAAACCTAGACCCAGTTTCCTTGCTTGAATTTTCCTCCAAACTCAAACCTTCTCCTCGCCTTCTCTCTTCTAGTAACTCTCCTTTGAGGACTGCTATTTGTAATATCAACCAAAATCCTCACTTTGGTCCTTGGACTTCTCCTCAAGAAGCTATCCAAAAATCAGTTCCAGGAGAAGAATTAACTTTTGCATCTCCCAATCTTAAATCGTGGAAGGCAGTAGAGGATGATGACTATTGTTCTATAGAGAAAGATAGTCTTCTTTATATCCTTTAGACATTCCAAAGAGACAAGATTAGAGTTGACCCCCCTTCGAAAGTAGTAGAGAAAGGTTCAAAACATCTTTAAAAATGTTTTATTGGCTTCATTATAGAAAAAAAAAAAGACTTTCTTTCCCTAAAGTGTAGAAAGTGGTAGCAATGCTTTGGCAAAGTTTTAGTCCTCAAGAAACTCTATTAAGAGGGGATGGCCATTTTTTATTTAGGTTTTCAATAAAGGATGGCCTAGATTCTGTTCTTGACCAAGGCCCATGACATATACTTGGTCTTTCTTTATTTTTACAAAGATGGTAGAAAGGTCTCTCCACTAACGCAGAAAAAATTACTCTAGCTCCTATTTGGGTTAGATTTTAAAAAATACCCCTTAAATACTAGTCATTAGAGGGTGTAAGTACGTTGGCAAGTATGGTAGGTAAACCCATATGTGCAGATTCTACTACAACTAAGATGAAGCATCTCAATTTGCTAGATGTTGTATTAAGTTAGATATTTACAAACCTCTCCCAGATTCCTGTGAAATGGAAATATATGATGTGAAGGGCAAAAGCAGTGGACAAAGATTCTTATTACCTATGATATGAGACCCAAGCAAACTCAAATCCCAAATAATTGTGAATGGAATCCTACAAGTAAGACATTTGTGATAGGAACCTATGATGAGCTTATGCAAATCGATTAACAAGAACAACAGTCTGGACAAGGAATAGTGCATATAGACCAGACAGTTAGTTAAGTTGACAAGGTAAATCTTGATTAGGGGAATCAGGATGAAATGGTTAGTAGTCCTCCATAACATTATCCCCTACAAATTCAAAACACTAAGTTTGATATAGAAAAAGAAATTGTCCCCAACCAAACTAAGAGGACAACAAAGTTTTGAATATACTAACCAAGTTGATCTTGTAGGTACAGAATTTAAGGCAAGTTATACACAAAATGAAGGCCTAAAAGATACTGAGTTTAAACTAGTACAAGTTCCCTCTAAAGAACAATTTGAGATTGTTGGAAAAGAAGTTAATGCAAACTCTACTCAAAATGTAGAACTTATGGAAAAGGAGATTAAGGCAAAACAACTTCCATCTAAAGAACATTCTAAGACTACTTTTAACTCCCTATTACATTCATTTGTTTTTTCTAATATATATTACTATGAAAACTAGCTAGAATATAAAGTAATTATTTCTATTGAAAGGGGAAAGAAAAGGACTAGGGACAAAACAAGAGGAAAGAAAAAAAAATCCTTAACCTTTCAAAAGATCTTGGATGGATTCTTTTTTTTTTTTGGAATGTCAGGGGCATTAATTGCCCCCAAATAATTCTTAGTTTAAAAAATGTTATGAGGATAGGTAATCCTATCTTTGTTTTCATTTTACAATCCAGAATCAAATATGATAGAAAAATTAGTTCTTAGCCTCTAATTTAATTAGAAATCCTTCCTATGTTCACAATCTTGATCAGGCTAGCAATGCTAGAATTATGTGTATCTGGAACTCTAACATTCTATCCTATCAACTTATTCGTTCCTCAAATCAAATCCTTCATTTCAAAATTTCAATTCTTTATATATCTCATAGTTTTGATCTTCTTTTTTTTTATGTATATGGGCATAACAATGTCAAAAAGTATATCCCTCTTTGGAGGCTAATTAGAACCTTTCATAGTCAAATGACCTATTCTACTTAGATCTTAGCCAGTGATTTCAATACTATTATCCACCCTTCTAAACCATCCAATCCCTGTCTCTCTTGCACTCAAGGTGTCCTTGATCTTAGAGAATGTCTCTTTGATTGTAATCTTAGTGATATTCATTTCACTTGATACCTCAACCTTGATCTAATAAATAAGATACCTCAACCTTCCTAGAAAAAAAGCTTGATAGAGTCCTTATCAAATCTATGTGGCTCTTAACTTTCCCCATTTCTTTTGCTCATTTTCATATCCCTCACTTTTTTGACCATAGCCCAATGTCCCTTTATTTACTTGGTCCCTAGAAAAAATCCTCCCTTTTTAGGTTTTTCAATTACTTAACTCAAATTCATACCTTCTTTCCTTGTATAAATTCATCTTGGAGTACTCCTATTCAAAGAATCCCATTGTTTATGTTCATTCAAAAGCTTAAAGCTGTTTAAAGAACTTTGAATATCTTGAATAAACTGGAAGTCAGAGACATTGATATAAAAGTTAAAGTGGCCTACGAAAATATCCTTTCAATCCAAAATTTTCTTTCCTCTAATCCTACTTCTTTCTCCATGAAATTGGCTGAAAAGTAGGTTCTTCAAACTTATTTCTCAGCCCTTCCTTATCAAGAGTCCTTCTATATAAAAAAGCAAGAGTTTATTAGTTGAAGGATGGAGATAAAAACACTAAGTATTCTCATCACTCCCTTATCCTTAGAAGAAACTAAAACACCATTTCCTCTATTTCTAGTCCCAAGAATTCCTTACTCTCTAGTCCTCAGGACATTCAAATGTACTTGTATAACTTCTTTAAAGGAACAATGGGTATAGAAAGAACTCATTCTTTCTTATCACTCCCATCTCCTTAGAAGAAACTGAAACACCATTTCCTCAATTTCTAGTCCCAATAATTCCTTACTCTCTAGTCCTCAGAACATTCAAATGCACTTATATAACTTCTTTAAAGGAACAATGGGGATAGAAAGAAATCATTATTTCTCATCACACCCATCTCCTTAGAAGAAACCAAAACACCATTTTCTCCATTTCTAGTCCCAATAATTCCTTACTCTCTAGTCCTTAGTACATTCAAATGTACTTGTATAACTTCTTTAAAGGAACAATAGAGATAGAAAGAACTCATTCCTTTAGCTACATTTTGAGTAGAACTTTCAAATGAAAATTGACTCCTCAATTGGTTAAGTCTTTAACAATTCCTTTCTCTAGTTCTAAAATAAAATAGGCCTTTTCAGTTTTAATCCTTCAAAAGCTACTAGGCCTATTAGATTCAATGGCTATTCTTTAAACAAATGTGGGATATCTTAGGAAGGGATCTAATAGAGGTTGTCATACACTTCTTTAAATCTGGGAGATTATTAAAAGAGATTATTGCAACATTTGTTACCCTTGTCCCAAAAACATGTAACCCTCCTATAGCCAATGGTCTTAGGTCAATTTTGTGTTGCAACAAGATCTATAAGGTCATTGTAAAATTATTGGCTAATAGACTCCAAAACATCTTGCCTTTCTTAATCAGCCAAAATCAGACAGCCATTATAAAAATAAGGAAGGTAGGTGATAATATCTTTCTAGCACAAGAAATTCCACAAAACTATCACCTTGATGTTGGTCCGAAATGGCATTTAAGAGAGGGGTGAATTAAGTTCTAAGAATTTTTAAGTGAAAAACACAAACAAAAGATTAAAAATAATTTGTGGAAGCTAAACAAATAATATGTAATAAATAGATGGAATGAACTTGTACTTATTGAAAATAAAAATACCTAATACAAAAGCTAAATTTAATGTAACTTACAAACTCCTTTCTGTCTCAAGGATAACCCACTTTGCTAATTCAAGGCTCAAAAATAACCTTTCTTCATTTTTCTAAGGCTTAAGAATAACCACTCTTCCCTTTTCTAAGGATCAAGAATAATCTCTTAAATTATTTTTCTATGCTCAAGAATAAACTCACAAATTCAAGTACACGAATAAACTCACAACACAAAAATGACACTCAAATATGAACTTGTTTTCAACACTTATATCACTTGTATTTGCACACTTCGGTGTTGTCCTTTTCAAGGCTTGCTTAGTCTCTATTTATAGTGTAACAGGATCAATTTAATTGTTGGATAGTCCTCCAACATTTATCATATGATAATTAATTCTTTGGACTATTGTATATATTTTTGACCTTTGTGCCAATCTTTTATCCGTTGACCAATATGATCGTTGCACTTTGTTCAGTTGACCAATAGGCCATGTTCAGTTGACTGGTCTTCTAAATTTGTTCATTCGATCACCTGATGGCCATCGTTCAGTCGACCAATACCCATCATTCGGTGTACCAATCTTTTAACTACGTTTATTTAATTGATCGGTAGCTTTAGTCAGTCTACCGATACTAGTTTAGTCAGCTGATCTTGGTATTCGGTCAGCCGATCTCCTCAACACGTTCGTTCAGTCAATTGATTTCCATGGTTTGGTTGACCGATCTTCCTGCGATCGGCTGATGCTCCCTTCAATACTAGTGTTATTAATCCATATTCAGTCGACCGATCCTCCTTTTGTTTAGAAATCAACGTTTTCTTGCTCAAATGCTCCAATCAACTTATCCTTATACACATTTAAATAAAATATCAATAACAAAGATGTTTTATCATCATCAAAATAATGTATAACCTCCTTTGGTTCAACAATTTCTCCCTTCTTTATGATGACAAAACTATGTGATATTAGAAGCATGTAACACACAAATCAAACCACTCAACCATGCAAACACTAGAAAACTTGTGACTCCTTTCTAATATTACTTCTATCATTCTCCCCCTTTTTTGTTATCATCAAAAAGTATACATCCTATTACAAAACGGTGTAAAAGTTGAATATGACTATAAAATTAGACATAAATACATATAAAATCTACTATTCTCCCTTTTTATAAAGATTTGATTCCAATAAGCACGGAGCATATAAACAGGATACACTAGTCCTCTTCTAAACATATATTTCAAATCAACGCTTCCCCTTAATAAAACATACCAAGATATCTTTCAAAAAACAAAAAAAAATATGTATTCAAAAGAAGGACAAAGACAACCAAATCTCATTTAAAAGTTCTACAATCAAATAGTCATTAACATAGATACCAATTATTGTAAAAAATGATTAAACTGAAAAATCACACACTTGAAAACAAATATACCGAAAAGGAGACATGTCTATAACAATTGTTAAAAAACATGATATCAAATGCTAGAGGATAAAAACTTGATGCCAATTATTGGAAAATAAAAACTTGATACTAATTATTCTTGTCATTAGAAAAAAATATTTTTCAAGGTAAGAGAGCACTTGTTTACAAACATTAGAAGTTGTTGAAATAAATGACATATTGATACTAATTGTAATAAAGACAATGCAAAATAATGATTGATACCGATCAATTTCATCAAAAACGACTACCACAATACCAATTGTAAATATCATCCAAAATAAAAAAAGGATGCAATGCATCATCAAAAAGTACTAAAAATACAACACGTTTCTCTTCTAAAAGGGATACTCCAAAAAATCAATAACAACAGCAAGATGCAAACAAATTTAAGATACCAATTAAAATTGCTTCATACTTGACACTAATTGTTAAAAAATATCTTAGGAGTCTCAACCAATCAAGAGCTCTATCAATGACTCCCCCTAAATTCATGCAATCAAAATTTCAATGTAACACATAAAATGCATGAGAAGGATCATATCAATTCATTTAACCACAAATGTATTTATGCTTGAATTTAAAAAGCTCATAGAAGTGATTATCGAAATTATATTCAATTATGTAATTTAGATGAAGTTCCATGCATTCCCTCACCAAAACAATTTTTTTAACCAATATGTAAGTGTGAAATTTTAAACGACATGAAAGAGATCAAAATTTTCAAAAAACATGATTATCAAAAATATGAACAAAAGACTTCAAAACATGCTTACAAGTGCAAAATCAAAACATGTTATCCTTTAAACATTTAGGCCTCCAATGAGCACTTAAAATAAACATATTAAGCCATTTATTAAGACATAAAAAAATACATAATTTAAACATATAAAAGTGATGTTTAAGAAAGCTCTTCAACCAATCCAACTAAAAGAAATCAAGAAGCTTAAACGTTATATTCATGCAATACAATCAAGACTTTAATAAGTTAAAGCTTTAAATTTAATCAAAAAAGAAAATATATATCATATACAAAAGTTATATGCAAATAGCACAAAAAACATGAATTAAAATTACATGAATTTTGATCATCCAGTTGACCGAACAACTAATATCGGTCGACCGATATACCCGCAAAGCACATTTGGACGATTGAACTAATCATATCGGTCAACTGATAGTCAGTAGTACGTAAACATACAAAATTCTCACATTTTCAAGAATTCAGTTACGCCATTTATGATCCAAGTCACAATGAATCAAAATATTAATTCATAAAACTTAAGTAAATTTTATTTACTTAATTAATAAAATATTTAAAAATATCATATTGTATTTAAAATGAAGATCTATGCAAATTTAAATTTAAGGAACACCTCCCCTTTTATAATTTTTCACCAACTTTACTATTTGTAATTTTTACATCATTGGTTTAACAATATTGGTGATTTCCTTTTAGTTCTTGAAGGTACTTGCAAAACAAATATTTAACAGAACTTTGGTATTTATATCATCTTAAGTCCTTGACAGTTAGTTTTATACCTTTTGTGACCATTTGACAAAATATTTAAACGATCATAACAGATTTGTTGAATATGCCCAAAACGACTATAATAATGACAAGTTAAGGGTGTATATGCATTTCTATGACCATACCTTGGTCTAGACCCATTGAAACTTCTAAATGTATCATGACATGAGATCTTAAATTGTTCCTATATGCATGTCTAGATGTAAACATTTTTCTTTTATGGAAATCTTGCCTAGAATATGCATGGGACATATTTAAAGGCAAATGATGGCCATGATAAACATTTTTAGATGCATATATACAATGATGAGGAACATATGAAGTCAAAAGCTTATATGCATCATTTTGATGATGTGCATTTACAAAGAAATTATGTCTACTTTTAGGCACATACGCATTCTTTCTATATGATGGTTTTGATTCATAAAAAAATGCATCATGTTTAGATTGAGGTCTACTAGGTGTGTTTTGAACATTCCTAGGGTTATATTCATGTTCTAAGTTCTTTACCTTCATAAAAACATTCTTACTAGTAGATGCCCATTTTGATTACTATAACCTAAGCCACGTTTATCATTTGCGAACTTTTGAACACTTAATAAAGTATCTAGTTTTCCTTTTCCATTATTGAATTTTTCAAGTGATTCCTTGAGGGATCCAATTTCTTTCTGTAGGGACCTATTTTCATTTGCAAGCTCATCATTGTGTGCCATAAAACACATTTTGGCCACTTCTTCTTCTTTAAAGTCACTAGATTAGAATCATGCGACTCTCAATGCTTTCTTTTTCTTGAATTTATCATTCTTGCATGTCTTCCTTTCTTTCTTCTCATCTTTCTTTATTTCTTCTTATAGTCGTGGGCATTACAATCTCAAATGTCCTTTTACATCACACTTAAAACATGTTATATTAGATAACCTATATTTTGTATAAGAATCACCTTTTTGGTTCTTTGAGGCATTTTTCATGAACTTCTTTAGCCTTTTTGTGATAAATGTGATCTCTGCATTTTCACTTCCAACTAATTATTCTTCATTATCAATTTCCTCCTTTTTATTCGCTTGGAATGCCACATTTTTCTTCTTTGGCATCTCTTGTTCTTCTTGGATACTTTTCATCCTCATCTCATACATTAAATTTGAACCAATGAATTCGTCGACAGGAAAAGTGTTAAGATCCTTAGCCTCTTGTATTGCTGTCACCTTTGTTTCTCGTGTTAATGGTAGGGACATTAGAATTTTACTATATAGTTGAAAACAAGAATAAGTCTTACCTAGAAATTTTAGTGCACTTATAATATTGTTAAAACAAGCATACATTGACAAAACTGTCTCATCATGCATCATACTAAAAAGTTCATAACCATGAGTAAGCATACCTATTTTTGTCTCCTTGACTTTATTGTACCTTTATGAGAATTTCAAGGGTGTGCCATTTATCATATGTAGTTTCACACATTGTAATCCTGTTGCATTCTTCCATGCTTAAAGCACAATATAAGATATGCACAGCCTTACTATTCAAATATATGG